>JAFBJQ010000864.1:277944-308644 GCA_016785345.1 Trinectes maculatus
TTAAAATTATTGAATTAGTGTGGGGGACATCTGATTAATATAAAAATATTGTTTTCTTTAGAAATACATTTTATGATCATATTCAGAGAGCTTCCATAGTGTACATAACGGGGTTGAGGAATTACAGCGACCACATCTTGAAATAATGACCAATAATAAAAGAAAACTAATGCCTGAGATGGGAAAATGTGTTTTTCTGGTAGTTAAATATGTCCTTACTGATGTGGGATGTACATACAAATAATAGATTTTGGTAAAAAATTTGAAAATGTCAAAGTCCAATTCTAACCATTCTCATGGAATGACTCTACTGCAGCTCGGCTACCCACAGAGCTAGCTTGATGGCTTCTGCTGTGTACAATGAATCTAGGGACAGGCTAGCCTGAAAGTAATCCACCCACTGAGTCCATCTTTACACATACGTCAGCAAAAATGTCAAAAGACAGAAATGCATCAAAATGGGATGATACGACATCCTTTTCAACTGGACCCTTCCTGTTGATAAAATCATGTGCACTTGGCATGTGACTCCAAGACTGTTTAGGCTTTTCCATTATTTGTGTGTGTGTGTGTGTGTGTGTGTGTTTGGGATCCTACAATGCTGAACACGTACATTACCTGTGATGCAGGAGAGAGGGAGGTGAAGTGACCAAGTGGTAGAGTGGTGAGCAATAACATAAAGCTGCCTCTGGGTTTTGGTTGGCCTGCTCCTTCTTACCATTTGGTTTTGGATTGATATGTGGATGAAATCCAGACACCACAAATTCCAGATACGCCTTTACTGCTAGGTGACGTCATTACCTATCTGCCTCTGCACAAGACCAAACACGATGCAGAGTTAAAATAGCGACACAACCACTGGAGAAGTGAGACAAAACGGCACCAGAGAACCCATGGGCGGTAAAAATATCTGAAGCTCTTACCCAGGACACTGTCATTGATGTTCTTGGTATGGGTACTCAGTATCCAAGTATCCATACTTTAGTACTCGTACTCGTACTCAGTCTGGAAAAAAAGGTATTGGGACACTCCTATTTATAACAGTGGCAGCAATGACAGAAATTTAGTGATGCAACAATAAGGTCTGGAGTCAAAAATACCTGTTGATACAAGACAGAAATAATGAGCCAAAGAGAAGAAGCATAAAGCATGGTGTAAATGTTGTGTAGCAATGTGATAGATACTGTATATGCAGAGAGAGAAAGCTCAGTGCATCATGGGAGATCCTCCCAGCTGTCTAAGCCTACAGTAACTAAGGGCTGGTTAAGGACTCATTTGAGCAGCTTTAACTATAAGCTTTATCACAGAGGAAGGTTTTAGGTTTAGCTTTAAATGCAGAGAGGGTGTCTGCCTCCTGAACCCAGACCAGGAGCTGATTCCACAGGAGAGGAGCCTGGTATTCTCTTTGACAGCAACTTGATCAATTGGCATAATAAGTAACTCGCTCTTTAAATTAGAATAGGGCCTAATCATTTAGTGTGTTGTATGTACAGAGAGGGATTAAGAGAGGCTAACAATAATATAATTGTTTTTTTCAGGCTCCTGTCAGTACATGAGCTGCAGCATCTTGAATTTGCTAAAGAGGTAACAAATGCAAGGACTAGTTTTTCAGCATCTTTTTTTAGAAAGGATGTTTCTAATTTTATTAGAGCTTATATTTTTTCTTGAAGATAATTACTTCAGGGACCAGATTTTGTTCAATTTTCTCTCCATTTTCTCATCCACATTATTATGCTAGCATTTGGTGATTTGCAGCAAAATATAAAGGCTAACATTAACTGAAATGAGTTTTACGGACTTCTGGAGTAGGTTAGTTTAAATAGCAACAACTATAAAACTTTGTTTGGCAACAGAATCACTAAGTGAATAGCTGCGGCTACGGCAGCTCATTTATTGGTAGTTAGTGTACATAGTGTCTTGAGATTACACTGTTCTTGGGCCACACTGTGTTTTTTTTATTTTTTTATTTGGAGTACAATATGATTAATATATGTACAATATGACACAATTTACAATATTTCATTTCCCCCCCCCAAAAAACACTTTATCCCTCCCTCAATCCAACCCCATCCCGGAGAGTAATTTACATTGTCACATTGACAGGTACCTATAAAAGTAATTTAGAGAACCAATGTAATTTAAGAGAGGTCTCCAAGTCTTCTCAAATAAGGTTAGGGAACCATTGAGGGAAAATCTAAGCTTTTCGAGTTTAAGAAGAATGAGGTGTCTGGCCGGCAGGGTGGTAAAAGCAAGAACAGTCCGTATGACGTTGGAGGTAATAGGATGCAACGGGACGCCAAACTAGGCCAAAAGGGGCTCTGGAGCAATATAATAATATTAGAAGCTGTGCAAAGAGTTTTGAAGATTTCAAACCGGAATGTGGCAAGCCCTGGGCAGAACCAGAACATATGGGAATGGTTAGCCAGAGATTGTCTGCACCTATTACAAGAGTCAGATACTTTGGGGTAAATCCGAGAAAGTCTTAAACTTGTGTAGTGAACTTTGTGCACAACTTTACACTGTAAAAGGCCGTGTCTCGCACATATTGAGGAGGAATGGACCAGCTGCAAGATCTGCTTCCAATAATCATAGTGTGGTTCACAGTTCTTGCTGCCCGGAGTCTTTTGGGCCAGATAAAGGGTTGTCGAGAATAGAATTGATAAGGTTCTAAATACTAGAAATTGGTTGCTTTTGCTCAGGGTCAAGGGCCAGCAATGAATCTACAAGAGTGTTGGGAGGACGACCAGGGAATGTAGGGTTCTAGTTCTGAATAGTGTCTTATCTGAAAAAAGGTGGGATTTTGGTAAGTCAAATTTCCTGGAGAACTCGGTAAAGGACATGACAATCCTTTGATCCCGTGTGTTGAACCAAGACTGAAAGGTTGGATTTGTATAAGAGGGCTTTGCCTATGCTGTGTACACACCAGACATGTTTAAGTCAGTTGGACTGGAATCTGGAGTGTTTACACAATGGGTTAGTTTCATTAAAAAACTAAGCATCTTTAAATGTTGGCTTTCTAATATGTTGGTACCCTACTGTGGTGAACTTCATTCATTTCAGTCATTCAGTTCAAAAAGTTACATGCTCATAAATCATTGATTCATTATCTGTATACATAGTGAAATATTTCAAACCTGAAACCCTGGGTGTCACAATATATCCCCTTTTTTCTGAGATTCAGAATTTGGGGTTTTCATGAGCTGTGAGCCATAACAAATAATACCTTGAAATATTTCACTTTGTGTGTAATGAGTCTATGATATATGAGAGTATCACTTTTTGAATAGAAATACAGAAATAAATTAACTGTACCACTTTATTCTAGTCTATTAAGATTCACATAGACACAGGGCGTACCCTGTCTCTTGCTTGGTATCAGCTGGGATCAGCTCCAACAACACCCGAGACCAGAAATAACCAACTCAAAAACTCTGCTGTAAAGAAGATATGTTTTGTCAGAAATAACATTCTAAAACTGTGTTTGGTAAGCTGATCTGATCACACATTGTTTTACGTTGTCTCTTTGGAAATTGCTTTGTATTGCCTGACTGCCCCGAAGAATTTTTACATTTTCTACTTTTTTTGATTTCAACCGATCAGTATTCGATGTTCTACATATTGCATGAGCAGCTGGGAACCTGGCTAGTGAATGCAGCAAAATGCGAGGAGAGAGGAGGAGGGAAACAAAGCTGGGCCTGTGCAGCTAGCAGTGATAACATCACCTCTCCAGTCAAAGACCCAGTCTGTCTTTCTGACTCTCAGAAGCCCAGCCAGTGAGAGGGAGCGAGAGCGAGGGAGACAGATCGGGAGAAACAGAGACAAAACAAAGAGCACAGAAGGCGAGTTCAGATTCCCAGCACACTGACAAGGAGCCAATGACATGCACTTTATTTATTATCATTTCAGTTGAATGTGATCAAGGCTGTTTCACTCCCAGGTGGCCATATCTTGCCATCTCTGCTATGGACAATATAGATTGCTATATAGCTCACAAGCTAATATAGGTCTCTGCAAGAACAATGAGCAAACGCTGTCATTGACCCATGTTTGGAAGATTTACAAAACTAGAGATGTGGTAAAAACAGTGGAGATGCTGAGGATTTAAAGAATTTATTATGAACAGAACAAAAGAAAAAAAAACGACTTAATATTTAACGTCTTGCTTCACTCCCTACAATTGAACGGAGGTGTTTTTATCAGTATTTGTATTGCTTTTAGTTTAGTCTCATCGTTCAGTCTTTATTTTTTTTTTGTCTATGCGTGTCTATGTGAGCAAAGAAATCTTAATCAGTTCGGATTTCATACACTATGTTTCACAAGTGTTCCTGTGCTGACTTAGCCCGGCCACAAAATCTTTTCAACAAACTGCTGAGAGACGGGTTTTGTGTCCTCTCTGGGGCAGGAGTTACCCATCTGTATCGTAATGGTTTGGCCTTATAGCCTGAGACACTGTGCTGAACCAGTTAAGTGCCCATTCACTCAAATGCTTCAACAACGTACACCCACAAAAAGTGCACACACATACACACTGGACAATGTCCCCAAACAGATAATCTCCACTTCCCCTTTACAGTCACTTCTGGGAAAACATTCACTAATTTCTGCTCAGGGAATAATTTACTGCCACTTTAACCAGACTTAGTAGCAAGTTGTGTGAAATTAGAATTACAAATGTCCCTCATAGCCCGACCCAGAGAACTGATTTTGTCTGCGTTAGCCCTGTTACAGTAACTGTCCTGTAACCTGACATGGGCTTCATGGGGCTCAGAGGGACATTGGCCGGTGTCATTAACTAAGCCAGGAGGAAGTCACTCTGCCATATTTTTGTGAGCACAGGTATGGGCTGGTTAGGAAGCAGGTCATACATGTGTGCTCACATTAATACAGTTTTAGAGAAACATGAAGAAACCTAGCACATACTCTCATATTCAGATGACATTCGATCTCAGGTCAGAAAGCAGCATCAGTAATCCATAATGTAATGTTGGGCATAGGGAAAAATGTGCTTTTGACTTGAAGATTTTCCAGTAACCACGTTACTTCATTGCATGTAAATAGTTTTTTTTCCGTTTTCAAAAACAAATATCTTGAAGGCATTGGTGTCCAAACTTTTTCACCTCGCGAGCTACAGTACTTATAAGATGACCAAGTCCCAAATGATCTATGATCTGAGTGTCAGAAGGTGATCAGACGTCAGATTGGCTTCCCTGTATGTCAATCAAAAGACAACCGTCATAGGGCCTGATTTACGGTACGGTTTGCACGTACAAAAACAAGTGCAAACGATGGTCTACTAACTGGATTGCGATCCATTTTGCATGTTTGCCTTAATGAACATGCAACTGTGGGTGTCTCCGCAGAACATGCAAAATATTCGGCGGAGTAGAGGTAGTGCACGCAATGTGGTTTACCAACCCGGAAACTCAATGTGTTCACTAATTTGGTATCTTTATTTAGCACATTTGAAAAGTGTACACAAAGCTGTGCACACGTGGCTGCGGTTGTTGTAACAAGGAGGAGGCATCGGTACAACCAAAGGTGATGGAGAGGACAAGTCTGTTCTGCTCATGTCAACATGTTTGATGAATGATGGAAGAAACAATAGCAGAGACACATCGTCTTTCCAGCGATGTCATATCAGAGCTTCTGGAGGAGTTAAGGGCTGGTTAGGAAACAAAGTCTTGCGCTGAATGCATTACGCATTTTTTCTGAATGCATTACGCAGACAGGAGCAAAGCGAAAGGGGCTGGTATTTAACAATGTGATCGGGCCGCTGATCTACTGGTTTTATGGACCAGTCAGACCAATATATAAATATAAAGGTGCAGAGACCATTGGCCCACATAGCATGTCGGCCCAATGGGAAAATGCCCAGTATGCCCGATGGCCAGTCCAGAGTGTCACGCAGTGTCCTGTATGAAAACACTTCTGTCAACATTGCATTTCCTGAATCTGGATCAGTCCTATGGCGACCTGTGTCCCCGCAGAATGGGACGATATATTAAATTCCCACGCGTTCGAGACACATTACATACCATACAACAGGGCTTTGATGTGGATCAAAGCCCTGTGCAAAATTATTGGACCGATACACTGCACACATGTGTAACTTATCCCCCACCAGTCAGAGATCACATTTATAAGATCCTCACAATAATGACAAATATGTGCCAATCTGACTCAAAGCCATGTTTTGTAAAACCATTTGAGGTGTGCGTTTGTTTTATTTTCACACAGTTAATCAAAGCGAAAAACACCTTGATCAAACAGAACTACAGTGAACTCTCATTTATCATGGGGGTTACGTTCCAAAAAGAACCCGTGATAGGCGAAATCCGCGAAGTAGTCAGCTTTATTTTTTACAATTATTATACAGTACTATAGAACGAAACCAAAGATCAAGACCTGTTTTCAGGCCCAAGCATTTGTTTAAGAAATGAAATTAGAAGCATTTTCTAACAAATAACTAAGATAGTTTTTAGAAATACTGTAAAATAATCATTTTAATAATCAACCTAGGTGGTTGGACACATTGTGACTGTTTCCAGACTGTTTTACCCAAACCGTTTACCCACAAGGAATAACAAGAAATAACATCATAATGAAATTGGATGCCATATCTGCTCCAGTAAAGATTATATTGTTCACGTAATGTTGTTGTTTGTATCGTCATGCTTTTATTCATGCTATGATCTGTTGAGCATTAATTGTGAACGCATTCTGTACTGGACAGAGACGAGGCACGGAGGAGATTGATTGACATTGGCCTACAGTCCCTTAGCCAATCAGGACACAGAGCACAATGCGTGTTCATATACTGTAAAAAAAAGCATAACAAACTGCACTAAAAAAATCTGTGAAACAGCGAAGCCGCAAAAGGTGAACCGCGTTATAGCGAGGGTTCACTGTATATGGAATATATTGTGAGCATATTGTGAGACATAGGCAGTACAGCCTAACTATTTCTAACCAAACAAAACTGAATTAGTACCACCAGTACCAGTGCCAGTGCCACCATCCCCTACCCGAGCTGGCATTGAACTCAGGCGCTGCTGTCCACCACCTTGGGCCCTTGAGCAAGACCCTTAACTCCACATTGCTTCCCGGGCTCCTTCATTAGCTGGCCCTCTGCTCCGCATGTGTGTGTATGCTGTGTGTGATGTACTCGTGTCTATTCACAAGAAATGCACTCTACAACAGTCTGATTTCTCTGCAATGTTTAAATACTCTAGCAAAGGTGTGAATTCAAATTTAGTTTAATGTATGTTTAATGTGTGTTTGGATGCTTGAATTTCCCTTTGATTAAATAAAGTATCTATCTATCTTTATGCATTTTCAATGTATATTCAACTAAACGTTAACACAGGAAGCACATTATTTTTGTGGCACATATCTGAATATTCATTAATTATTAATAATATTAATTAAATGTATCCAATAAACGAAATGCATGTTTGTGGTATTATGGGCTTACCATGCTCTGCATTTTCTGGCTCAAGGGTGTCATATCCTTAAATCGTCCTCTGCCGGTCCACCACCTGTTTTATTTGTCGAGGTTTTATTATGATTATATTATATTATTTATTATACTTCTTCGTAGATCTTGCCATCCTCTCTTAATTTGCCTGGAAAGGAGATATATTTCAAACATGTTGATGCAAACAGAAAAGACTCCTCCTCTCCGTCGCCTTTCGTTGTGCTGATGTCTCCTCATTGTTACAACAACCGGAGCCGTGGTTGCACAGAGCTGTGCCAGTTAGTACATGCCTTTCAGACACACAAAATGAAGATGCAAAATCAGTGTGTTTTTGGGTTTAGTAAACCAGATTTTTGCGTGCTATCTTCATCTTTTTGCACCAACTCCGCCCAACATTTTGCGTGTTCCGGCGGTGATGCCCACATTTGCATATTCATTAAGACAAACTTAAATGGATTGCACGTGCTAGTTCAGCTGTTTGAGGGACACAATCGCTGAAAAAAACCTCAGTTAAATAGGGTGGGCTCCACCAAGTTTGCCCCTGCTATCAATTGCGCAATCCATCCACGACACGCAAACCAATAGTGTGTGCAATCTGTTTGCGCACGCAAAAAGATTGTACACACAGTCTTTGTAGATTAGGCCCATAGTGTGGATGTATGGTATGGTGTATCATTCATCTCTACTTTACTTTACTGCCAAGCAATCTATCCACACTCCCTTGGCGATCGACCAGTAGATCGCGATCGACATATTGAACACCCTGTTGTAAAGACAGTTTCTGTCCAATTTCTTCAAGTGAATTCATAACAATTTTTTTTTTGGAAAAATCAAAAACAATGAGCCATGTACTGGGTTTGCTGTAGTCAGAAACGTTATTAAGAGGATGGAGTCTGTATCACTACTGTGATAACAGATTACATGGTAACTTTAACTATCTGTGAATTCACAGATATTTCTTCTCTAGGTTGTGCTGGACCAATGCCAAATTAATTAAACAAAGAAAACAAAACAGTAGAAATAAGCAAAACTGTCTGTATAGATGTTAATTGCTTGGAGAGGATATGCATGCATTCGAGGAGGTAAGTGTGTGTGGGCGTATGTAAATCTGGGCTCGCGGATAAACTGTGTAAAGCATTTATTGTTGCACAGTATGACCATATGTCTTCCCATAATTAAGATTTTTTCCTGTTTGGCAGCATTTTATTTATACTTTTCCGTTAATAATATGCACCTGTGTGTATGGAGAGCTGTGGGCACATACACGTGCAGTATACAAACCCTTAAATGACATGGAGCCATTTGCATGGATACAGCACAGTACAGTATGCATGTGTATGTTTGTATATGTATGCACATGTGTATTTACACTATAGGTATTATGTGGATGCCTTGGAGCTTGGGCATATGGGCCATCTGTATACATTGCTAACGATTGTGTGTGTATGTGGTTAAGTGGGGAAGACTTAAGTGGGGGGTTTACATGAGTGGTTCTGTGCTGTAGGAGTAAGTTGATGCTGGTGCACAGATAAGGGTCTCTTCAGACAATGGCGCCCTTTGTGAGACAAGACCCCTCTCAGCTTCTGCAAGATGATCTGCTGTGGTTCCCCAGAGCATGAAAAGCCTGCCATGTCCCAAACTGAGCGAAACAAAGTGGCTCCAGACCCACAAACAAGAGCCACCTCTGTACACTGGGGAGCAAACCTGGGCTGAGAGCAGAGGAAAGGTGGAAGGACCTTGTTTCCTCTTACAGTGAAAGGGCAAAGGATAAAGAAAGGATAGTGCTTTTAAGATAAATAAGTGGTCCAATGAATGGCAGCGTCAGTTGGCCAGCTGGTCTGCACAAACTTGGTCCAGACTGAAAATATCTCAACAGCTGTTGGATGGACTTTGATATGGACATTCATAGTCACCAGTTCATGACAGAACACCTGCAGAACTCATTCCCATTTGCCTCAGCTGGAGGCCTGTCTACCTTGCGTTTCCTGGATATGAACGAATGCATCATAAATGCTGAACTGTGACAGTAAAAGTGACAGTGACAGTGACAGTGACCAGCATAACTGGTAGGAAACAGCATTGATTGTAAACATATTAGTAAGCTGACATGAGTACTTGGTCATTAAACACTGTCTCATAGAGCTCATATTGATTCTTTACTGGACATGCTGCATTGCAAATAGGGAAATATGAGACCCAATTTAACCCAATTTATGAATGCAGTTCATAAAAAGAGAGAATATAGTGGAAGCATTTTAAATTGAGCCACATTGTAGGAAAGAGCCAAAGGGCCTTCAGTCTTATAGTGAAGAGAGAAAGTTAGTTCACACAGGGGATGAAAAGAAATCTGAGAGTAGTCCAGAGGAAAGCTGGGGTGGATTTAGAGTTGGAGGGAGTACAATTAAAAGTTCTCTTGTAAAATTAAACCTTATGTTTGTGTAGCCTGGTCACATGATGCCTTACTCCACTGCGACTTTCTTCTACTAATTATATGGGTTTGATGTTGCCATTACTTTGTTACAAGTTAAATTATACAATGGATCTAAAATATTGGAAATAACTACTTTGAGTGTTTAAAAAATAGAGAATAGAATAAATATGTCAACCTATATGAAGATTTTTGTGAAGATTAAAAAACTGATTTGCTGCAGGGGGATGGAGGTGGGCGAGTAAATATGTAATGATGTGTCCTGCAGGGCAAATTAGATGTGCTGTATGCGCTGCAGACTTGAAATTGAAACCTATTCAAAGTTACATCAGTCACTGAACTGGGACAAATCACTCATGGGGTGAACTACTATGTCCTCTTAGGGAAACCATCATCCTGATTCTGAATGTGTGCTGTGTGTATCTAGAAGATGGGTACAAACAGGGACGAGGGAAGGTGGGAAGAAGGGAGTAAGGTGGTGGGCAGAGGGTGGGAATCATTTTAAATATTAGAGTAACTCACTGAAAACTCAGACCAGACATGTCTAGTTCAGATGGCTTTGGGAGCAACTTTGTGGAATACTGACTAGTATAAAACAGTTATAACCTTTGACGTGGAACCTTCTGTCCAGAAATACTACTTATTGTTTCCAGACTGTTTTACCCAAACCGTTTACCCACAAGGAATAACAAGAAATAACATCATAATAAAATTGGATGCCATATCTGCTCCAGTAAAGATTATATTGTTCACGTAATGTTGTTGTTTGTATCGTCATGCTTTTATTCATGCTATGATCTGTTGAGCATTAATTGTTTGATCCAGGACAATTATATTATGTCACTCAGGGATTCTCAGCCTGTGACATGAGGACTCTTAGTTAAAAGCCATGTGTTCCTCAGAGCACTGTGCATGGCCCACTATTTTTATCTCGATTGCTTCTGTTTGGGAACAATAGTAGAGATTCTATTTTTCCTCTTCTTATAATTATTATTTGTAATAGCAGCAGTAGCAAAATTGACATTATTATCATTACTACTGTATAAATAAATCCACCTTTCTAGTATCAGTTCAAGATGCTTGTAATTTGCAAATTCTGTTTCCTCTAGCTAACTACATCGTGACCCCAAACACCAACATTTTGTAGAAGAAGTAGCAGGGGGCAGGTGGGTGGTGTCAGTGATGTTGCTGTAAAAGAAAAGAACAGTGGGAGGAGGGGAGAAGGAAAAAGGTGGAAATGAAGACTAATGGTAAACCAAAAGACACATTCTCCAGATGAAAGACTGGCCTCTGCAGAGAAGGAAGCGCCGGAGCACTGGATTGGAACCAGCATGGAATATTATTCAGACTCTGCTCCAACACACATTTCCCTCCCCCGCTGAAAGAAATGTACTGTTTTTAATAGCGCACTTCAGTATGTCAGGATTGTTACAATGACACAAAATATGTGTTGGAAGAAAAGAGAAGTTCATTTAATCTGTATTGTAGTTTTGCAGGTTAAATGAGCAGTTTAAAATTTTAGAGAGTTAATTGATTAACATCAGTCTAATGAGTCTGGACCACATTTGACAACCATATGGTGAGAGCTACAGGACAAATTGATAGATCACTGAGGTCAGTAGGATTCATCCTTTGGGGACCATGAATGTCTGTATGAAGGATCACCCAAAAGTTTGGAAGCTACTGTATTTCAGTGTCAAGCAGAGTGGTCAGGCAGACTCACACTTCTGTCCTTAGAGCCATGACAAGGGACTACATGCTGGATCTATTTTGTTTTTTGACAAAAATAGTGTATGCATTTGTTCAGTGTTTCTGTGCAGCTGAGGGGCAGCTTGCCAGAGGGGCAAACAGCAACAGAGAGTACAAGTGTTTGTATGGGACAAAGGTACTAAATAATCTCAGTGGGACACCAAGACACAGCCATGTTTAATGCACATTGTGTTGGATCAGTAGTTCCCCTGTCTTTCCACAGCCCAACTATACTATCACTGTATTCAACACAAAGTGTGTGTTTTACCTGTTTTATAAGATATTTACAAGAGGGTGAGGCATGGCCCATCAAGACGGCCCTTAGGGCAGCAGGGCGCATATTAGTAGGGGGCTTAATATCTGAAAGCGAGCGAAATGATGTGTGTAAAAAAACTATTTAGCATTATCTGTATGTGTGTGTGGTTATAATAGCATGTGCATCTTCTTCCCTTATCATGGTGATGGATAGTTTTCTGGACAAACGTCAACACAGGACAGCTTCCTGGCTCTTTTATGTTTTTGTCCTTGAATTTCCATATCAGGGGTTACAACCTGTGCACCATCTGCTTGCTATTTTAACTTCCAGATCAATGAAATGTAATCTAATTTAATGTAACATAATTGATATGACCACTATCTGTGTGAGTACCCTTCTCTCAGTGTGCATTAGACAAGATCACTCAGTTCCCATATACTTTCTCCATCTCTTAATTTTATTTATTTTGAAAGCATCATTGTGCGTTTTCTCTTTTTTTTCTCGTTTTCCTCACTCTAATAAAATAATTTCAACATGGTGTTTTTGTCTGAGAGAAATACTGTTTTGACATTTAACTATGAACATAAAAATGCCTGCTAACACATACTGGGATGGAGTATCTTATTCCAAATGAGGTCCACTCCTTTTTGGTAAGTCGAAGAATAATTTTCTCCCTCTCTTGACATGTTGAGGTGCCTTTGCTTTGCCTTGCCCAAAATATTTTTACTTCCCACTCAAGTCCTCACTTTCAAATTTGTGCAAGCATAGCCACAGTGTAGCCAGGTCATTTAAGGTCAGATATGTGCAGAGTGGACAGAAAAAGAAAAACCACCGTTGCATTCCGCACTCATCGTCAGCATTGCTATTCATTCATTCAGTGCTATCTGAAGGTGACATTCTGTAGCTGTAAGATTTATTGTGTACAAGCCTACAAAAAGTCAAAAGATGCAGGCAGGGTCACACACAAACTCAAAGCCAAACTGCCAGAAACCCTGAGGAGCAGTGGATAGGAAGTCCAAGCCACTTTACATGTGCAACAACACAATAGTGTCCACCCAATGAAAGCTGACATCAATCTGCCATTTGGCTCACATCATTGTCAGCAACATCAAACAAATGCATCACTGAGGGAGTCATTTATTTATGTTTGTTTGTGAGGAGTCATTGTCATTTAATAGATGGATAGAGCTTCCACATACAACACTTTTCATACAAACTTACACGGTTTCACTGTAAAAACATATTCTCATCTGGTAAAAGAACACACACACACACACGCACACACAGGACTCACACACAGGACTCAGATTCAACATCGAGGAGAACAGAAAGAATATAAGAAACAATGATGCCAATGAAATAATAAGAGAAAGCTATGAGAAAAAGAGGGCTGTAATTGCAATTCATTTCAAGCCTGAGCCCCGGGGATAGCGTGAGTGTGTTTGATCCCAGAAGCGAGTGAGCGTTGAAATGGAGAGATGCAGTCATATGTATGCAGAGGCAGAGAGGGAGCGGGGAGTCAGGGAGTTGGAGCAAAGCAGAAAGCCTTTTAATATTCCAGGCCATGAGTTGAGATGAGAGACTGCTCTCATACCTTTAGGTTCATGAGCATAATGAGATTTTTATTTTGCTGAGTGCAGTCCGCGTATGTGTGAGTCTGCGTGTGTGTGTGTGTGTGTGTGTGTGTGTGTGTGTGCACGTGCAGGGACACATGTCAGTTAGGGAGTTGTGGTCATTACCCTCAACACTTGTCCCTCAGCTCAGATGATATTTATTGACTACAGCACAATAGACTTAACACTCACAGTAAATACCCATACTATTAACATGCCTTCTTACTTAACATTTCCGCTTTCCTGGTCGGTGCTTTCCCAAAACACCAACTCCTGCAATTCCCAAACTCCTGAGGGCTGAAAAATGATCGGCTGCGAGGCACAGGACATGTCTCCTCCACAGCCGGAATGAGTGTGTGCAGTGTGTGTGTGCAGTGTATCATACAAACACCCAGAAACACCTCCACCCAGTCTGCGTGTGGTGTTGGTTTTCACAAATACACTTGTGTCCTTCTTTTTTCAACTGCCTGTTCCACTCTTTGTTAGGAGGGATAAAGCCGAGTCAGGACTCACATTTCTCTGCGGTGAACTGTACACAATAGATATGATGTATTTAGGTTTTTTATGGGGCTATGCACACTTGTGTGTTTAATACTCAAGAGATTACTACACAATTCTAAATTCACGCAGAAGCATGATTTTGAATGAACTAATTCTACATTTATCACAAGGGACGAGGAAAACAAGGCAACATGGTGTGTAGTTATAGATGGCCATGCAAAACAATGAATCTTGAATTTGAACATTTTGACCCTTCTGTTTCATCTGTGATTTCTGTATCATCTGGTATGTCCCTCACCGCTCACCATTAGTTGGCCAGGTTCAGAAGAGAGCTGCTCTGATGGCCTGCTGTAGCTACCTTTGTGTTCTTTGAGCTTGTCCTCACTTGACATTATGTTGCAATTGGAAGTGTTGAGCATGATTATTAGGAGCTAATCTCCTTAAGAAATAGCCCAACAGAAGGACACGATTTGTATTTAGAGAAGATATATTATGCTTATTACAAGTCCAAATTGTGTCCTTTTGGAAAAGGACATATTTACTGCATATGTATCTACAACTGACCCTTTGACCTTATGTCTCAAAGGATTCCTTTACGACACTGTCAGTGGGACAACTTCAAATATCCAACCATATAAACGCATACTACTCAAATGGGTAACAAGCACCTGTCAGTATCACATATGTCAGTACCAGGAATTTGATGCGTTAGACATATAGATCTACACATGTTGGCTACTTTTACCATTGTAAAAGTTCATTGTTTAGTTCTAAACAATGTGTCCATACATGTGTGCGCACATGCACTGTATGGAGCACTGGGTTTGTGTGTGGTATTAAAGGAGACAGAGCTCAGCTCAGCTTTTGGGTATTTGGAGTCAAACCCTGTTTTAACCTTTACTAACACAAAGAACAAAGAAAGTTACAGTATTTAGGTTTTAAACTTAATAGAATGATTCTGTTTTGAGAAGTTCAGGTAAAAGTTAAAACACCTACAAAACATCCTGTCTGATGTCTGTATGTTCTATGTGGAGAACTCCATAATTACTTATCACTCCTTATGTCTGACATTTCCTTGTCACCCACATCATTCTGTTGACCCACTCATTCTTCATCTTTCTCCCTCCATCATGCTTTTGAAGGAGAAGACTCTACACAATGAAACTGGTCTCAGCTTTTAACCCATCACACACATGTGAGCAGTGGGCTGCCATACATACAGTACATACAAGGCACCCGGGGAGTAACTGCAGTTAGGGGCCTTACTGAAGGGCCCACTCCCCTCCTTTGTTTTATCATGGACACTCTCACCAGCAGCTTGCTTTGGTTAAACCACAGCTTCTGTGCGTGCAGAGTACAGGTGAATCAGTGTGAGAAGACGCTCGGCACCTGTTTGCACTTACCCACTGCTGAAATAGAAAAGTCTTCTCCTTGCATGGGATTATTAGAGTAAGCTGGAGAAGCCTAATGACCCTACGGCTTCTCTGAAGTCATGTGCGGTTGGACTGAAACAGAGGAATTAGCAGTTCTGAAGATTTTTTTTTTTCACCAAACATATATTTCCCTTCTTTCCTCTGATTGCTGCGTTCTCTGTTGTCCCAATGTAATGCAAATTTGGGATCACGTAACCTACTGTAAATCAAGCTCTGTATCCACATGCATTCAGATAATGTAATGATAGTAATGTTTTCTCTCAGCACCAGGAGGTGAGGAGTGACAGAATTTATTTCTGCTTTGCCTTATGTTCTTTTTGTTATCGTGAGCTTTTCAAAGAAGCTGCTGAAGGTTAAAAACTTGTGTGGCAGAGGCTGAGGTGGTTTAGTCTTCATTTCCTCTACTGCATCATAAGAATCTGGTGTTTAGTTCCTGTTTCAGCTACTCTGATTGCACAAAGTGTGCTTAAAGAGGAACTTTCATATGAGCCCATTACAGGAGCAGGGGGATATGAGTGAGCTGTGTAAAATTAGGCTAAAGAATGGAAACTCAAACGATTTGCAGATGACCTGTTTAAAAGAGTGAAATGTATCTGATCAATGTAGCGTAGTTCTGACTTGTAGTTTTGACAAAGGATAAATCAAACTGAGAATACAGGTTTTCTTACTTACTTTCTTACTTACTTCATAGAAAAGCAAGCATTTTCAGCATGATCCAGTTATTTTAGAGAGCTGTAACATCAGGTGAGATAATTAAAAGTTTTCAAACATGGACCCACTCTAATGTTCACATCTTAGATGTTTATATATCATATATGAAATATAGTATACCGTATATCATACAGATTATAATAGAACAGAATAGAGTCTAATAAAATGGTGTCACAGCAGTATGGACACTGCTATTTAAAGGATATCAATTATACTAAAATTAAACAGATAAAATGCTAGGCAGGTTTATACAATATCTACTTACTGCAGCTGTGTAAATAGAATTGTGCAACATTGTTATGTGTTGTGGTGACTCGTCATAAAGGGGAAGGGTTAGAATGTCCTGACCAGAGGTGGCTTATTGTGAAGTTCAGTTGCAGTGAGCAGGAATGAGATTTTATATCAGTTAGTGTGACAGATAGCACAAGTGACAATAAGACAAGTCAATAATTATCAGAGCCCGCTCTCAGTCTGTGTTTCATTGTAAACGTCATACTGGAGCTAACAATATGAGGGTGGTGCTGGACAGTTATTGCCACAACTGACACCAGATCAACTCCAAACACTGGTCTTGCTGCAGGCACTGTTAGTGGAAATTCCCCTCGTGTGGCCAAGTTAACTCTTCTTTTTAACATCTCCTTCTGTCATGATCTTCTTTCATGTGTACAATGGCTGAAACTAAGATACATTCTAACTGCTGTATAAATGATAGCAAACTGTAAATAGAAGCTGTTTCGGGTGCAGCCAGGCAGGCAGACACCAGTATCTCCAGCAGTGATATTATGAGAACAGTGCTTTTGGATTGCAGAGATGGATGCCAATCACACATGAGCCTCCAATCTGACCACGCAGTCATGCCGTTAGATTAGTTTTACCTTTTGCTTCCTTTCCAAATCAAACAAGCACATCAGCCTCTATCCATGTCTGCCTGCAGCCATATATCCAAGGACAGCTCAGTCTGACCCCACTGTTTTTACAAGAGTGGATTCTCTGTCTATTCACTGTTCACAGAAATCACCCCAAGGGTGAAGGGGCCAGGTTTTTCTCAGTTCTTTTGCAGGGTATGACCCTGTGCTATGATTCTGAGGTCATTTTACACATTATTGTGTATTGTGTGTGTGTCTGTGTGTGTGTTTGTGTGTGTGTGTCAGATACTGTTTGGCTTGCTCATGGCCGGTGTTTAGATATGGTGACGGAATACAGTATGTATGGGATCTTTAGGATATGACCTGGTCAGGCCTGCCAGCGCCTGCCCACACGCACACACACACACACACACACACACACACCCACACACACACGCACACACACACACACACACACACAAACGCACACACACAGGCAGAGAGATGGGTCAGAGAAGGTTAGGGAAGAACGACGACAGTAAACATTGTAGCGGTCCACAACAAAATGCACCCTCAGACATACATGTGCATGCAGAACCTCCAAGAAACTAATTTATTTTGCACTTGAAAGGAAAATAATCTTCTGTGTGTGGGAGAAAACTAAAAACACACACACATCGTAAACACACATGCACGGACAAAATACAGCCAAGAAAACCATGAGAGCAACACAGTCACCATGGAAACCACTCCGTATCCAGACACAACCATTTCCTATCCATTTCACTCTCTTATCTCAGCAGTAGCTGCCAATTGTTCATATTTCCTGTCTTTTTTGCTTTTCCTCCGTTCACCTCCATCCCACCTCTCCTTGCTGTTATTTCTGTAATTGTTTTTTACCTTGTCCACAAGTACTGTTACTCTCTATCCTGTGTACAATTCCAAAGCGTAGAAACGATAGAACATTAGAAAATGTATAGCAGTATACTGATGATAAGCCAAATGGCAAGAGAAATAAAATAAACTGCCTTGTCCAAATAATACATTTATGTTTCTGTATGTTTTAATTATTGTTAGGTTTTATGTATGGTTGCTGCTGACATGCCTGCTTTCTACTCCATGACAATTTGGAACCACTACTATATCCATATTAAATGTAGATAAAGAACATTGTTATTTCAGGCCCAACACAAAACGTATGCTTAACCTAACTGATGCGCATCAGAAGCTTCATTCATATTTAAGAACCAGTGGCAGCCATCTGTACATTTGGTACGGGTTGGTTGTGGAAGTTTAATTAGGAATCTTTTTAGATTGATGGAAACAGTTGTAGTGGAGCATCAATTATACGGAATTGTACACATTGTCCAGTGAGGCAGTGAAAACAATCAATCTCCGTTTGAACTTGGTGTTTTTTTCATCCTGATCTTAATTGAAGACAAAAGAAATAAATAAGAAAATAACTAAAAGTAAGTGAGTTATAGTTTACGCATACGGCATTGCATGATCATATCTTTTTTCATCCAAGATATCAGCCCTTCCTGTTTGAACTTTTCCCAGGCGTTTAACTACTTGGTTGTATATTCAACTGTACATATGGGAATGACATACATTACCATCAGCAAGGATGCATCTAAGGTTCACTTATCACTGTATCACGGTTTTTGTTTTTAATTTTTTAATTTTGTGTCGCAGAGTTTTCTGTACTGTATACAGTGCAACGCAAGTGCAAGTGCAAACGCAGTCCTATACGTCAGTACCACTGCCGCAAGTTTGCCAACGTGACATTGTGCATGGCACAATATTGACTGATGGGATGGAAGGCGACCAGCCACAGCACAGTGTTCTGTATTTATTTGCCCATCCAAACAAACCAGCGGGTTGGCTGCTGGACAAAAGAGCTCAAAGTGAGAAACAAAGAATTAAATGCATACTGACTTGTTTTGAAGGGTCGTAGATTTTATTTCTTGCTCTGGTATTGTGAGGTTTAAGATATTCAGCACTTCACCTAAGCACGGCCCTGATGTGACAACATAGTGTATGAAATATGTTTAGTTATTTTTTTAGTAAGTAATCACAGTGTCAAATTGATAAAGGACATGTCCGAACAGATTTTCATTAACTTTCTGCTTGGATCTCTGCAAAGTTTGTTACTATTAATTTATATATATTATGTATATATGAAATGTAATTTAAATTAATATGGTCAATACTTCAACAATATAAACCAGTTTCCTTGATGATTGACTTATTTAATGCATAAAATACAGTGGTGAGAAATGGCTCCCTTCCACTTATCTATTGTACATGTATATATAAGCTGTGGATCTACAGTTGTATATCTGCATTATACATTTATTACTATTATTTTTATTATCATATTTTTACTATTATTATATTTGTATTCTTATTTTATACTATCATTCACAATAATAGTATTATATTATTAATGGTTTTAAACTACGACAATGTGCAATTACCTCACTTTATCTATATATTGCTTCTCTATTTAGTTTTTTCCTCTTGCTATCCCTGTGGCTGCTGTAACTGTGAAATGTCCCCACTGTGGGACTAATAAAGGAATATCTTATCTTATCTTACCTCCTGCATCTATGCATTTAAGAAAGGATTTATGCATTTAAGAAAGGATTTATGCATTTAAGACATAATTCATATAATTTATAGAATAATTCAGGCCATTCTTCTCTCTCTTCCCTCATCGAGAAGACATTTTCATCTGCATAATTACTTGCTCTTCTTTGGATTTATTTCATTACAAGTACTTTTGCACAGTTGCTTGTTATTTTGAAAATCCCAGAAGAACAGTGGCTTAATGCTGAAATTACTCTCTTCTCCCATTTGAACGTTTGACGTAAACATTAATTGAAACTTGTGAGCTGTATCTGCATGTTTTAATGCACTGCACTGCTGCTACACAGTAGCTTGTGTGGCAGCCGAGGTGAAGCCTTACTTGCTGCAACCAGCCCAAAGGCATCATGGGAGATCAACCATGACTCCTATGCTTAAATCTGCCCCTGCTGATATATGATTTAATGTAATTGGATGATTTTGTATAAACAAGCAAATGTTTCTGATAAAGTGCACTTTAGTTATAAACAAACTAATACGAGACTTAGGTCTGACAGATTCCTTCAACACCAACATTAACCACAAGCAGTTTCTTCCCTTCCCATGCTACTGTCTGATGGAATGACACGATAATTTCACTGTGTCTCTTTGTCCCTTTTGTCTGTATGTCACAGGCTCATCATGGTGGTCAGGGTAAAGTGGTGTAAAGAGGTAAGAGGAGATGATCAGGCTCAGCAGACAAAGCGCTTTGCATGTTAATCTGCTATGTCTCGATGGAATCGTCCAGCCAAGGCCTTGATTAAGGATTCAGAGTGTGGACCACTATCATTATAGCTATAAATCATCTTACTGGCTAATCAACAGATTGTCCTGGTTTAAGCCACCAAGCTAAACCCTTGGTGCAGAGGTGTCTTTCTCTGTGTGTGTGTGTGTGCGTGTGTGGGCATGTACGTGTGACAGTGTGAGATCACAGTGCATACTGTTACATACATAACTGGTTTGCATAAGCAATAGCTATTTTCAGAATCTGTGTATCTGTGAAGTAGCAGCTCAGATTCTAAAAAGCTGACACATATATTTTATTACGTGAAACAATGAAAGCACCTGTTCTCCTGCTAATGAGAAAGTTGCACTGGCCAGTAGCATTTTTGGGATCAGCCACTGATCCTGTTTAGGGAAAAACTGGTGAGGAATAGCATCTTGCGGCTAAAACCAAGGATTTCATTTTCAGCCTTTTGCATATGCAATTCTAAACCAGAAAAATAAAACCGGTTGTTTTGCAGACTTTCTTTTAAAGTAAACAGTGGACATAATTCCTTTCTAAACCAAAAAAAAAAAAAAAAAAAATCAACCTCAAAGTTAGTCTGTTACTAGTGTTACTTTGACATATGGGAGTTCATCTTTCATTACTTCTGCTGCTGAGTGATTAGTAACGTCTTAATGCTTATTTCTACACAACATCTACAGTGGTTTTATTATTGTTAGTAGCTCTTTCCACAGGCTGTTTTTGCCTACTGCCTTCCATCTTTTCTGGATTGGCTGTTTTCTTTTTTTCTTTTTCGACACCAGCACACACTCCGGTATGGATGTGCAGATTTCACACTCTCTCATTGCAGCACAGCTGGGCTCTATCACTGGCATCGTCTTTCAACACATCTTTCACACTCACTCTCTCAGTATCATTCTCTCACTCTCTCTCTCTCTCTCTCTCTCTCTCTCTCTCTCTGTGTTTCTGGACCTCTTAATCTTGTAGCTCATCTCTCAAATGAATTGAGCATTGCTTATAACAAAGAGAACACATCTTTCTTGTGGCTGAATGTCTGCCAGCCATCAGGATGCTGTGTATATATGTGAACATAGTGGCTCTGAATGCACTTTAAGTGTGCATTTACTTTTGTGGACAACATCTAGAGTGTGTTGCAGTGCTGCAGAGCCATCACACTTTACCTCAGTGTGTGGTAACTGAATCAGTGTGTGCTTCTCAATAAAATTAGAATAAGGTGGAAAAGTTAATTTATTTCAGTAACTCAGTTCAAAAAAATAAAACACAAATATATCATAGATTCATTGCACACACAGTGAAATATTTCAAGTCTTATTAGGGTGTAACCCCGTGAGTCTACAAAATTTTCTGAAATACAGAATTTTGGGTTTTCATGAGCTGTAAATCATAATTTTTGTAAATTATAACAAATAAAGACTTGCTATATTTCACTTTGTGTGTAATGAGTAATCTAACGAGTAATGAGTGTTTAACTTATTTAATTGAATTACTAAAGTAAATTAACTTTACCATGTTATTCTATTGGTATGCAGCACTGTATAATTGTATTTGCATTTTGTGTTTTTCTTGTTTTTATCAATTTTTATCCATCCACTCTTAACTACGTCAATTATCGCTTTCTTTTAGGACTAGTATTTTAAATTGTATTTTTTTCTTCTGCTTATTATTATTTTTTTTTTACAACCTGACTGTTGTGTACCTGCCTGTTATGCTGCCTCTTGGCCAGGTCGAGATTGTAAATGAGTAATTGACCTACCTGGATAAATACATAAATAATAATAATTCTAATTTACTGAGATGCACCAGCAGGTCGTTGGTTTGGGTCTACTGGGATAAATGTTTGGCTGCTGCACTGATGATTCAGTGCACCTTTAAAACAGGCCTGTCAGTGTTTTTACAAGTTGTCTCTGTATGTTTCCTTTGGGATGTGCATAAAAGCTTATACTGTTTCCAGGACTGGAATCATTGGCTTCTTACAATTTTCTTCACAACAATTTGAAACCAACATTAATCCAATTTAAGCATCCATATCCCCACCTGCCACCCCACCCTTAGGCCAGCTCCTGATAGAGAAGACGAGGACTAAATGTCTTTCACAGTCTGACCATATGTTGCCTGACTCCAGGTGTTTGGTGACTCGAAAAGAACAATGACGACTCTGTGTGTGTGTGTGTGTGTGTATGTGTTTGTATCAACAGTGTGCCACTGGCAAGTACAACAAGTAATCAAGTCTGCTCACTATTCTTCAGTGCAAAGAATTCCTGTAACATAAGAGTCACACTGAAGTAGGACAGAGCAGACGAAGCACAAAAAGGCATGCGGGTGTGTGTGTGCGTGCTCTGTCGCAAGATGAATTATATGAATTAATTCATTTCAGTTGTATTTAAATGGCTTGTCAGACTAAAGGGCATACACATTAAGGATTGTGTCTACAAAGTCCAACAGGTGTGTGTGTGTGTGTGTGTGTGTGTGTACTAAGTGCATTTAGCAACAGCCTGCATTCTGTTACCTGAGCGCGACAGTCGCGACTGGGAGTGTGTGAGAATTGGAGTGAACCTGTAGGAGGGTGTGGGAACTTGTCATTCTGCAAGGAAGCCTCGGCTCCTGTTTCCAGACAATCAGGCTTTGCTGTAACCCGAGTCACTCTCGCCTTTTCCTTAGCCTAAACACACACCCTCATGAATATCCACACAGCGTCTTAAGCAGGCAGGATTGCAGGTTTCTGTTACAGCAGACAGTCGAGTCAGATTAAGCAGAATGTTGTTATCGGTCACATTTTCAGGAACCCTCAGACGAAGTAGATGGGTATCTTTTTTCCTGCTTATCAGTTGTTGCCACTACCTTTTCTGAGACTAGGTGTTAGCCACATAATGTCACAGTAATCTTTAGATTGTCATGATGACATTTTTACTTGGTATTTTTACAGAATACAATGGTTAAGATGAAGTGATTGAAGTATACACAGTCCATGCAAGGTATGCATTGCTGTCAAATGCCTGTACTTACTTTTTACTTTTGTTAGTTTCTGTTTTGATGCTTCCACTGTAGCATAAAAGGAAATCACTGTCCAGGGGAACAAAAAGGGAACTGACACAAACTGGAAAATATCAACTTTGTTTTTTGCAGACTGCAAAAGAATTTCTGAGCTGTTTGCCTGTTGTGATAAATATGCTACTCTTGAAGAAAATGCTTTCCCTACTAATACCTTTATTTAATCAGGGACATTTCTCTAGCAGTCATGTTCTTTTGCATAAAGACCCTGTTCGCACACACAGTTACACCTGTGCACACCTGGAGACCACCCAATGCCACCATAGTCTCTGAGCTGTCTGTGGAACAGCTGCTGTTTAGGGTCTATTAAGGGCTTGAAGAAGATACACAATTCTTGTCTCATAAGTACCTGCAAACCTTTTCTACACCCTAAAGAGGAGGAAAAATAGTGTAAAAAAAAGTAAATGGAATGTAAAAAGAGATAAGTTATATCGGTCTTATCAGATCACAGCAGAGTGGAGAGGGACTTGTCCTTTTTATGTACGATTGACAGCACAATCTGGCCATAAATGGACTCAGCTGACCATGACCAGCTTTGCACAGCCCTATCCATGCAAGGACAACTGATCATCATCAGCAGGAGGAACAGCTCTCCTTCCTGTTTGGTTTGGGAGATGTCCAAATGTCAGACCATGCTGATGAATTTGTTTGGAGAACAGAAACTTTCTGGTGTCTCAGCTTCATTACCAACTTCAAGGTCTCATCCTGCCCAATGTTTTCCAGGGTGTCTCGCAGCGTCTCTTCAACCACAAGCAGAGCGCCAGTGTCCCCAACACTATTGGTGTATTTGTCCAGACCAGAGAAGTTCTCCAGTGAGTCTGGCAATTATCAGGTAATGTTGACCAGTTGAGGGCTGCACTTTGAGTTACAAGCTCCTGCTTTTGTCTCCAAGACAGTCTTCACCATCTCGCATCCCACGGTTGGACCCAAGATATGACAGCTAAGTAACACTGACAATCCACCCAGTTCCAGACCTTGGTGGCAGGTGGAATCACGAATCTCTCCTTTCATGTTACCCAATCCCCACATTGGCTGGTCTTTGGGACCCACATGGATCATCTGTTTAGGTTAATGCCACAATTTGAATCCTTCAACCCCTAGTCCAAGCTCCTCAGATGTCAAACTTTCTAAATTTCTGAGTCATTATGAACTTCAACAAAGTCTTCAACAAAGCCAGAGCCATGTCCGTATACCCCCACACCATCCTTATGACTGTGCTATAGAACTATTGCCAGGCATTACTCCTCCTAAAGCATTGGATTATATCCATGGTGGCTGGGATATAAGACCAACTTCATCAACAGCAGGGGTTGGAATTTTTTGGTTGAAAAGAACATCTCTCACTTGATCCATCACTTCCTTTTCCAAACATCATGCAAAGGACCTGTGCATGCCTGCAATTATTGGATTAGTGGGAGTCAGATCTGCAATTATTCAGTGCAACAGTTGTGTTGTTTCCCAGTTTTAAACATGGAAGCTTAAATGGAGCTGCTGTGTTTCTGCATAAGGACATGGAGATATATAATCGGTTTCTGTTGGATGTATTGCAGAGACAGGTCAGAGAAGATACTTTGTAGAATGTGTATATGCGTTGCACCATATTTTGATTCTTCAGCAGAGTTTGGAGAAAAACTCCTTTGCGTACCTACACCACATCTGACAATTTCATGCTGGGCTCTGCAATAGGAAAAAAAATCATGAGTCAGTGAGCTTTTTAAATATGTATAAATGCAAACGTAGATGCTATGATATTAATACTAAACAAGAACAGATCCCTGTATGTTGTTTGTGTCTCCAGCAGTTGCCCAGCAGAAGTTTGCTCTTGTACAATATTTTGCTGTGTGGAAATTCTCTAAAACAGAAATGTATAGACAAGATGTACTCTTTTTTTTATCAGTTAAGATTGTTAGATTGTTTGTCAAATTGTCAAGTCCACTGTCCAAGGCCAAGTGTAGATCATGCACATATATATCATATAGCTTCATATCAAGATAATGATTAAAGAATAGTGAGTACCAGCAACATGAAGATCCAGCTCTTTTCCAGTGATTGTGCATGGTGTAAGTCAGAGGGAAGAGACACAAAGACAAAAGACAAATGAGGATAGTGGGCTCTGGAAGAAATTGGGCACCAGTGGGGGCAACGAAGCAGACAATTAGAGGCAAATGAAGGGAATCCAGTGAATGGGTGAGTCAGTGAATTATAAATGTGAGCCCGAAAAAAAAACATATGTATGAAAGAGTGGTCTTCAGTGAACTGTGTAAATTGTAAAATGACAGAGTTTGGAGGATTTGACAGTTACAATGGAAGAGCAAAAGGGAGTGATGGACAGTAATAGAATTGAAGCTTAGAATGAGTGCTCGAGCATGGAAGAAAAGAAATGCAAGGATTAAAATACAACGGGAAGTTACAGGCTACTGTTTATATGATCTTTGATGGATTGTGTTAAATATGGAAATTGACTCAAAGGTTCTGATCCGTGTAGATTAAACATGAATTGACTTGAAAGCTATTAAATCATAACTTTTAGTCAGGGCTTGGTGTCATATTATAAATAACAAAACAGCCAGCTGAGGTATATACAGTACAGTATAGCAAAATATGTACAAAAAGTGTAGCATAGCTTTCAGAACCTCTTCTCATGAACACATCTGAATTTAAAGGCAGCATTAAAGCAGGTGGAAGCACCAAACCCTTGCAAAGATCAATTGTTTTTTTTCCCTTTAAAGTATACATGAAAAGGAAAATTTCAAGTTGTGATTTTAGAGAGTAATACTTGGTGTAACTATAGCTTGACCCTCTGAGTTCAAGATGTCACATTGCATTCCCTGTGCTGGTTGCCTAGCAACCTCAGAGTGATGAGGTCTCTGGAAAAATCAAGACACTAGAAATATTTTCACCACATAAATAATCGTGAAAACGGTCATTTGTGTTTGTATGTAGACCGAAATAGTGAAAGTGTTGTTTCAGTTGTTTACTGGTGGTTGGTAAACAACAACTCGGATTAATGACTGAGATTAGATGGTGTTGGCAGGTGTGCTTTTGAACTTTTGACAGCGTTAGCTGTTTCTCTGTGCATTGATTCTTTAATCACTTCCTTGTTGTGTGCTTTACTTAACGTGATACAAGAAGCTATGTCAGACCGTTCTGTTGAAGGTTTTCCATCATAACTGCAGTCTGTTATGGACTGTAGAGGGAAGCGTTTGGGAAAAGTGCTCTAGTTGCTGTAGGTTGCTCAACCTGACCTGTCCTAAACATAGATGTGGCTCGCCATAGATAGATGCACGCAGTCAAAACAAATATTTATATGGGACTTTTGGTTTTTGTACTTACTGCAGTGGTGAACTGTCAAGGCCAGCAAGGCCTTCTCTGCTGGCCTAAACACTCAGAATCATTGACTAATGTTTTAATATATTTTCTCATGAATCATCATTTAATAATACCAGATACTCTGTTCTCTTCTTGTTTTTATCCAATTGTATTTCAGCCATCACCTGTTGCCAGAAATCTGCCTTAAGGCCTTCAGAATCAGTACTGCAGGCGTCGGTAGCGTGACTTGGTGAAACCGAAGCCATCTAGCAGTTTTCAGCACCTCTAATTGGATGGTGAGAGAGTGTACCAGTCAGAACATACACAAGGCAAAAAAATACATGTGAAAAAGACATGTCTGAAGATGACAACTTGGCCTTTACTCCAGAAACAGGGCTCGTGTCACTGGATTTGAACATGATAGCCACCAGTAAATTCACTTTGTATGTTGCCAAGTATCTGAAAAGATAACAAGTGGAACTGCAGGGTAATTTATATTTTATTATATTTAAATCACCCTCTCCGTATTTAAGAGCAGACTTAAAACTTTGCTTTTTGACAAAGCTTATACTTACGGCTGGTCGAGGTCCTTCTTTGATCACAAGGATACTTGTATAATTACGCTAACAACCAGTCATACACTGCCTTAGCTCTCTCTCTCTTTCTCTCTTTCCATCATTTTGTTGATGTGTTGTGTACACGTGGCATCCATTGCACTTCTGTCCATCCCTGGGAGTGGGATCCCTCACATGAGTGTCTCCTGGAGGTTTCTGCCAACAGGTGATGACTGAAATACAGACACTGGAGGACCTACGGGTGTAGGTCAGAGGTCAGAGGATGTCACACCCTGTACTCTTCGTTAAAGCCCTATGAGGCAAATTGCAATTTGCTAATATGGGCTATACAAATAAAATTTGATTGATTGATTGATTGATTGATATCACATAATTCTGTCTGTGAAGCTTTCACAGAAGCCACAGGGGCATGCAGGAGCCTGAACATTAGTTCAGCAACATGAAGGTTGTCTTACAGACTCATGTGTAGAGTAGTCCATGTAGTATCTGATGCCCACTAGCTGACTGTGAGCTACAGACTGTGGTAAGATAACATGCTGTGATGCTGTGAGCACGCACACACACTCACACACGTATGTTTTTTTTTCTAGCTCTAACTTTAAAAAGCACATTCCACAAAATATAAGATTTATTTTAATACCTCAATACCTCAATTATCTATATATTGCTTCTCTATTTAGTCTTGTTGCAAATTCTACTTTTTCACTACTCATTTTCTTTTTTGCACTTTTTTGTTTGAGAAAATATTTTTGACAACTTTCCATGTTCAGTTTTGGCTTGTTAATAGACTTTAAGAAGTTGCAAGGTTTTTTGTTAGGGTTTTCCTGCAAGAGATTAGTATCTTAATTCCTCAAACACTGCCTCCACCATTTGTTTCTAATGACTGTGAAAACTACCCTTGTTTTGCGTTTTTTTTCTTTGGTTGTACCAGTTGACAGATCTCATGCTTTGGCTCAGAGGATTTATACCAATGAGCAAATTACTTCATTGTATGTTGAGTTGCAGTGAAGAGAAGCTTTTGTGAAGTATTAAGGACTATTTTTAAGTGAATTTTCCACTTATTCTTTTTCCAGTGAGCATTTTTTGGGTTTCTTCTGTGCACTAACCCAAACCCATGTTTGAGAAAGTCATGATTGAGTGGGAGCCTCAAAAAACAATTTATTGTGCTTATTTTGCATTTACACTTTGACATGTTCTCTGAATTGAAACAGTAATGTGATGTGTATGAAAGTTTAGCAGACAGCTTGTGTTCCCTACACAGCTACCAAACTGCTATCTACTGAAGTAAAATTGTCTTACAGTTGTCATCGCCACACTCCCAATCTCTCTCAGTTAAATGCCAAAGCCATTACACGCATCACAAACACAATAATACAAGTCACATTCACCCACTGCACCAGGGTATATAGCAGCAGGGTATAATAACACTCTCATACCTTCAGCATGCAAGTACTAAATCAGTACGGAATCCAGCATTATGTGAATGACAATGAATGACACCTGACTGTCTTTGTCATGAGATGTCAGTGACATATCGCACCCTGTTGCACCGTATTGCCATGTAATACCCAAAAACAAAATTGCCATGATCTGACAATTTGTCATTGTTGAAGTGAATGCTATGTTTTTGTGAATGTTGTTCTCTGTTACGTTTCAATGTATGTAAGGGGTTTTATACCTTGTTGTGGTGGTTGTGTACAAATCTGTAAACTTAAATTTCCTTACAGGGACAACAACCTAACATCAACATACAACAAAAGCAAGACCACCCACCTAAACAGCTACGATATGCACCAAAGTTTACACATTGATGTCTTATCTGGGATAAAGCATCCTTAAGTCAGTTTGTACATTCACAAGCAGAGAGAATATTGATAAGACAGCTGCTGACTTTCTTCTCTTTGTTTGGCAAACGCGCTGAATAAATTAAGTTTGCCAACTGCAGCTGATGGACTAAACGGCAAAACTAACATTGATTATTAAATCTTTAACCTGTTGCCTCCTTTTATGACACGCCATCATGAAAGTTGTAATTCAATTGCAGCTTTTGCTTGTCACATAAAAACATGATTTACTTTAAGCAGCACACACAGCAGAGACTCACTGGGATGAGACGGTACATGAAGCTGATTCTGTCTGATGACATTTATCTGCTCGTCAGAACTGCTGCTTTTCTCTCTTTGGAGGTCTTGTTGAGTTCATGCTTGAATCATGTTTATTTGATTCTTTTATGGAAATACATTAGTTCTATTTGTATGCGTGCATGTTTAGTTAACTTTTGCGCTCTGCTGCTGAGGGCTTTTGGCCTGGAACAAAGGTGGGGGCGGATTTATTTAGCGTTAGTATTAGGATTATTTTACCATGTTTGGATTTATTATTTGAGATCTTTAGTGGTTCAGCTTGTTGTATGTTTGATTAACTTGTTTATTTAACTTATTGACCAACTGCTTTATTTTGTTTCTTTATTAGGGGAGGTGGTGGCGAAGAGGCTTAAGAGTCGGGCTTTGGACCAAGAGGCTTTGGACCCAGAGGTCGCCGGTTCGATTCCCAGCTCGGCCGAACATTGGGTGATGCGCCACCATCCTGGACCAGGGTACGTGAGGTTGCCGGTTTGCATCCCGGATTGGCTGGAAATTGGGAGAGGCGCCACCATTTGTCCACCACCTTGGGCCCTTGAGCAAGGCTCAAGGGCCCTTAACCCCACATCGCTCCCCGGGCTCCTTCATTGGCTGGCCCTCTGCTCCGCATGTGTGTGTGCTGTGTGTAATGTACTCCTGTCTATTTCACAAGAATGTACTCATATATGTGCGGATGGGTAAAAATGCAGAGATTTCCCCGTTTGTGTGGATAAAATAAAGTATCTCTTCTTCTTCTTCTAGTTATTGTCTTGATGTTTTATATTATCACCTATATGTGTGTTTTCCTGTGTTTGTGACATCAGTTGATTTTGTTGGAGCATTTGGTTTGTAAGTTACCTTGTTATGAGATCCTGAATTAGTTCTGTTATTTTGACCTGTTTTATGGAAACTGAACCTTTGCCACTCAGGTTTTTGTAAATTAATTTGCTATTTTTTGCAAAATCTGTTTTATTTATGTTTAAAATCTACCTATGGCCCCATGCTTTGTAACTCGGTCTCTTTTACACAGTTAAATTATCACCTCTCTGACTGTGTCGGTCCAACCTGAACAGTTTTGTCATTGTAAGCATAGTCTACAGTTCATTAGACGTTGTATTGGAATGCCATTAATTTGACAGGTTTCCCTAAAACAGCAACCACTTAAGATACACAAATCGCATCCACAACATATTTAGCATTTCTTATGATTTCAAATAAATCAACATACAACATAAAAATCGAATTCTTTTGATAGCATTGTT
>JAFBJQ010000866.1:0-74877 GCA_016785345.1 Trinectes maculatus
AAATGCATGGCAAATACACTCAGATTTATTCAAGCTGTGATGCTTGGTTTAGGAAACAAAGCCCTACCACCAAAACTGCTGTCCCTAAAAAACAGTTTATTGGTTTAGTCAGTGAAGTGCTGTCACTCATCGTTGAGAATGTGTTAACCTGTGCAGTCACGATTGTATTGTTCGTTGTGTTGAAAAAGTGGCCATAGATCATTATCTTCTGTGAGAAAATGTTGTCACTGTCCCTCTTATTTATAGTCTGCACTTAAAACTGTAAATAAGCTGTTGTTTGTTATTCCGATAATATTTATTTATGCAATACAGGTACATGGACAGCGCAAGGAATATTTTTGATTTTTGACTATTCTGTTGGGTAAATGCTAAATGTTGTAGCCCTCATTCAAATGCACTTAGATGGGGTATCAGGCATGTTGCCTTAGCTAGGGTATATCAATGTACCCTGTACATTGTTTGAGATTTTTTATTGCAAAACACTGAAAGTGCACGTGATCTCATTTCCTGTTCTTTTTTTAGAAGTTACTGCTACAGTAAAAATAACGGCACTTTTGATTTTATGAGTTGGTCATGTCTTTAATTTTAATAAATGTCAGCTGAATCAACACATTGTTTTCAATGCATTGTTTCTAGCGGTTCATACATTAGTTGTGTATTCAATAATTTAAAAGTCTATTTAAAATATATATATATTTAAGTTAATTATTATAAATTAGAATTGTAGTTGTGTAGAACTTAACATCATTAATTGTGGTTAGCCATTAAGACCAGTAAGGTTAAATTAAAAAATGCAGTGCATATAAAGTGAAATAAATAAGTTAACACATATTATTAATTTTATGCTAACTTAATTCAAAAATTCTAAGTTGATTCCATTACCTTTGTTAAGTAGTGCCCACTAAGAATCAATAATTTGTTATAATCTATCTAATAGAAGTTGAGTTTACTTAAATTTTTTGATGCAACAAGTTTGCATAATTTTTTCAAGTAAGGTCAACTTATTACATTTTACAGTGTATGCACCAAACAGTAGTTTAGATTATCCGCCGTTTTTGGAGAGTCTGGGAAGGACACTGGAAGGTGTCCCTCCCAGGACTCCATTGTCCTACTGGGGGACTTCAATGCGCACATGGGCAAACACAGTGAGACTTGGAAAGGTGTGATTGGGAGGAACGACCTCCCCGATCTGAACTTGAGTGGTGTTCAGTTATTGGACTTCTGTTAAGTCACAGTTTGGCCATAACGAACACCATGTTCAAGCATAAGGATGTCCACAAGTGTACCTGGCACTTGGCCGACAGTCGATGATCGACTTTGTAGTCGTATCAGCCGATCTGAGGCCTTATATTTTAGACACTCAGGTGAAGAGAGGAGCAGAGCTGTCAACTGATCACCATCTGGTGGTGAGCTGGATCAGATGGCAGAGTAAGTTGCTGGACAGACTGGGGAGACCCAAACGGAACTGACTCACTAGTGGGTTGCTGTTGATTTCAACTGAAGACGTCATTGGCGTGGAAGGGATACTTCGTGGATCTCCTCGAATCTCGCAATTTACTGGTCAGTCTTCATCCCAACCCTCACCCATGGGTAATGACTGAAAGAACGATATTGCGAATACAAGCAGCAGAAATTAGCTACAATCCAATCAGAGAGGCCAAAAACATGGACATGGGAAAAGTTTTGTGAGGTTCTGGCAGGTTCTGAAAATACAATCCATTTAGAATGTGATTTAGAACAGTGCTAGTAAAGGCTAGGTTAGCTTAGCCAGAATGTAACGTAGCATTCAGCCTGATACTAAAAGTTATAACTCGGCCATTCATAAGCATCTCATAATTATAAAGCTACCGAAGATGCCTTCAAAAGCAACCTTGAAGCTCAGGGAGAAAGACAAACTTATTGTAACTTGTTACTTGTAACTTAAGAATCGTTGAGCAAGACTTGAGCACCATATTCCGTTTTCCCAAGTAGAATAATGTCCCATGAATATGACATCATCAGTTGGTTCCTTAAATGCGAAACACTACTAACATTTGCCAGTAGATGGCAGAAAAGGACTGAGACTAACCAGGAGCAGGAGCAGAACTTTAAACAGAACAACAGCTGTAACTGTAGCTCAACATTGCTTATGTCTGGAAGTATACAAAATTCCCCAAAGTGTAGTTTGGCCTTTTCCTGCTAGCCCTGTTTACACAGGGGTTTAGAATGACTTAAGGAGCACAGGTCTACTTACTCTATCTGTGCGTAATGTTTGTTTGAATATGTTCATTCAGATTTACTGAACAAATTCATTATTTGATTCCCAAATAGCAGGATAAATCTGGATGATTGTAAGATGATGTTTCTAATTTTACTTTCAGGACAATCCAGAAACTCAGTCACTCCTGAGTGAGGAAGAGAGAAACTGCAGCAACCTCGACCACATGACATTTTAACATCATGAATCCTGTCAGGCAATATGCATAGCAGACTATTTCCCTTGACATATTACATCTATGGGAGGACTGTTTGAGATCAAGAGATGCAGATGATCTCTGCAGTTTCGATTAATCATGAGATGAACTTTAAGTCACAGTTCTTGGACAAACAGAACAAGGCTATATGACAGAGATAGACACAACACGTGTCACCTCCCACCCCCCTCTCACTAATTCTTCCAGCTGTTTACTTTCAGAGGAAAGAAACTCGCTCTGAAGACTGTCACGTGGAAACCGTGTGTGTGTGTGCGTGGGTGTGTGTGTGTGTGTGTGTCATACGGCGTCGCGCATAATGAGAATTCAAGGTAACTTACTATGTTGACTTCAGACACCATATCAATACTGGCGATGTCTATACGCATGCCAACATCCACCGGGTCGCCTGTGGGAAACATGAGCGCAGAGCATCCTGTCAGCATCACCGAGCAGCACATGTTATACTGGCATGGCATGACCACAGCACACATATACACACACACACACACACACACACAGCTACACTTTTACATGTGTAGCTTGGTAAAGAATTTCGTAATAGCAGGGTAACTTAAGCTGAGTCCTAACTCATATTTACTTCTACACATGCCTAATATCTATTTACAGTTGGATAAGATAAATGGGGCAAATATTTTTTGCAGACATGAACTCCAGAAAGCTGTCTGGAAAACTGCGTCAGTACCAGAATTGACATATATTTCCAGACTCTTACTTTTAACTATCTTTGCCTCTTTCTGATTTGTCATAACTTAACACACTTGAATCTCATAAATCAAACCTATATAACATTTTCTCCAAAGTGTCTCTTGTCATTTGAATGGGCAAATTGTTACATATTACGCACCAGAGACTCTCTCAGAGATGGACTGCGTTGCGTCTTTAATGATGATTCTTGGCAGAGTTTTAACCATAAGATGATAGCTGTGCTATTTGTTTGAGGTGCACCGATGCTAGAAAATGTTGCTGGTGAGGTGGCATCCAGTTCACTTTCTTTCTGTTTATCAGTGATATCACGTTTAATTGAGACAATATCTCTGTTGCCAGGTTGAATGGTGCAGACCAAGTTACTGATATTTTACACTTTGTTTCTCTCCTGTTGTTCTGAAATAGCTCTCATGTAGAACTTGCAGAAGGTCCCATGGCCATGGTGTCAGTAGCACTGAGTAAAAATTAAAACTGCAGATAAGTGTATTAGTAAGTGTATTTATTTATTTTCCTGTAATCACTCTCTTGTGACAATGAAGGTTGCTGAATAAACAAAAGCAATTGGCTGGCTAATACATACATAGAATACACAGAATATTACAGATTTTTTTCTGGTACTTCAGAGTACTTCCATAATAAATGCAATGTGGTTAAATCCCAGCACACTTTTCCTCTAAGTAGCTTCTGTTCAGCAGGTTTACCATAAAGGTTGAGCGACAGACAGACTCGTGTTCATCCCTCCAGTGTGTTCTCTCCTCCATCTCCAAGACCTGTAAGGCTCTTTTAGCGGGACGGCTGGGGTTTTGTTCACTGCCCTGAACAAGGCCTGTTGTGTGGTATCTGATTTTTAATTTTGCTGAGTAAATTCAACTTGCTGCAGATGGACGAGTCAAGGGCTAAACACATTAAGGATCATTAAAGGAGAGAGGATGCACCTGACCACAGTTTATGGTGCCAAAGTGCAGAGACTAAATCTATTTGTAGAAAGATTCAAACGTACAACACACTAAGAGAGGGGTCATGCAGTAAATGAATGATATGGTATGATAAGTCTATATCAACACAAAAATATAAATAAAAACTGTTTATTGAGTTTGATATGTAGTATATAATGAGTTGAATAACTATTATTACATGATATGTTTTAAATTACATTACAGATGTGAATTATGATTCAGTTTTATGAAACAAATGAAGGTTTGCACTTTTTTGTGACTGTCTAAAAGTCACCTTCATGCTGACTGAATAAACATTTGGTTTGCTCTACAGATACAGTAGATCAGCTCTTTGGTTTCAGAAGTACTCTGATCCCTCAGCTTAACAGTTCCTACATCATTTATCCGTGTGTTGGTTATTTGACACTTGCTCAGGTCCATCCAGACAAATGATGCATATGATCATGTAGTCAGGCACAACTGAGCTCGGCTAGAGGAAAATAAATAACCCTGTAAGCACACAAAGTAAAGACGGATTAAACATGCCACAAATAATCCAATCAGTCCCCTTAAACTGCATGCCTCCAAACCCACTGGGCACAGCTAGTCACACACTTATTCAAATTGTGATCTAAATAGCAGACAAATGCAAATACAATCAGGAGGACTCATTATTACTTCTATTGGTGACACTCAGAGAAGGCAGTGGTTGCAAGAACCGGAATTAGCTGATTACCTGAATAGCATGAATAACAGATCACATCAGCTGTAAAACTGATAATTACAATATGGGACATAAAAATAGCCCCGTAACTCAGTTACTTTGCTTTTATTTATATTATTTTATATTTTTACATGCACAATACAATACACAATACTCAGGGGGCACATGTGAGTCATGTGTGTCAGTAGTGGCCCTAAGGGTTTGTTGGTGGTCAGCTGAACCCCTCCCCCCCCCGTCTCCCTCTCTCTCCCTCTCTGTCTCCTGCAGCTCGCCCATCAGCTCACCAGAGGTGACCGGAGAGCCGCGATCACTGCTCACCATTTCAGGTGGTCAAGTTGAGCGGCAGCAGGATCAGCAGCCTGACGCAGAGGTGCTCCGGACACTGCGTCTGCGGGAATAAGCTGAGAGCGGCGCTGGTGGAGGAGGGGTGGGAGGAGGAGAGGAGGGAAGAGGAGAGGAGAGGAGAGGGGGGTGTGCATTAACATGCGGAGTGCTGGGAGACTCTTGTACCGCTTCACTCCCCAGGTGAAAGCCTAGTCTCTGTTTTCTTTTTCATGCGTGGCCATTCCATTTTTATCCAAATTCGTTCCGTGCTCCCTCGCCGCTGACGCGTGGATGTCGGTGAAAGGACGCGCATGCGTTGCTCCTGGAATAATTTGGCAGACTAACGGTGCATCCCTGACATCTTGTGTCAAAGTCACAGGCAGGATCAGAGTTAGTAGTAATGTGGACTACTCTGGGCCGCGGATGCTTAAGGGTCTTCTGCTTGTCCTTTCTGGTGACCGTAGTCTCCGGTGCGCAAAGGTGAGCTCTGATATTAGTCTAATTTATTCAGACTGGCCCTGGTGAGCTTTCATTATTCCTGAACTGAAATGTGTTTTCATTAATATTATTATTATTATTGTTATTATCATCATCATCATCATCATTATTATTATTATTATTATTATTATTATTATTATTATTATTATTATTATTATTATTATTGTTGTTGTTATTATGTTCTTATGGTCGCAGCGCCAATGAGCCTAGCAACATGTCCTATGTGAAAGCCACCGTGGACAAGCTGCTGAAAGGCTATGACATCCGACTGCGGCCTGATTTCGGAGGTAAAAAACTGTGTGTGTGTGTGTGTGTGTGTGTGTGTGTGTGTGTGTGTGTGTGTGTGTGTGTGTGTGTGTGTGTGTGTGTGTGTGTGTGGGGGGTGGGTGGGGGGTGAGTGAAAGTCCTCCTGGCCTCTCCAGACCAGACGAGGTGGTGCAGCGCTACTCCTGAACGTATCTCCAGCCACCCCCCACCCCCACCCCGCTCCCTCTTCAGCACCACGGACAGATCCGCAATGTGTCAAAGCCAGTCCGTATGCGTCGACTTCCCCGCGGTGTCACAGACGGCGGAGGCTGAGCATTAACTAGACAGAGACAGACAGAGAGAGACAATCAGATGTGAGAGAGGGAGAATGAGAGGGAGAGAGGGAGGGAGAGAGCGGTATCTCTTTAGTGATTCCACTCACGGATCTGCGGACCCAGCATGCGCGGAGAGCAGGATGGCAGAAAAAAAGCCTCAACTAGGTAACTAGGAAACTGTCATGGAGTAAAGAGGGAAGGAAAGGAGCCACCCACACGCGTGTTTGCCATTTCTTTGACAACAGTGCAATAATTACATCACGGCTGTCATTGAGTCAACAGAAGAATGGAGGCCTATGAAAGAAGGAGTGTGCACAGAATATGATTTGGCCACTTAGTAGTGAGTATCAATGCAGTGTTGCCAAGGTGCCCAGGGAAATAGCACCATCACTGTTTAATAGCAGAGGCAGCTGAGTGAGGAAGAAGTGTGTGTGTCTGAGGGAGAGATTCACACATACACATTTGCATATTGGTGCCCTTTTACATTGCTGTTACTTAACTGCAGCTTTACGTACAACCCAATCTTTGCTCTGTTTATTTCTTTATCTGCCTGCTTTACGACAAGATGAGATCCAAATCAGCAAGTGCAAACTTTAACCTCAATTTTCCTATAGTTTAATGGTCAAAATTATAACAAATAAAGGCTTGAAATATTTCACTATGTATATCACTATGTCAGTGTGCATACACAGTGTGTAAGTGTATAATCTATGATATATGAGGGTTTCACCTTTTGAATTTAATTACTGAAATAAATTAACTTTACCACGTGACTCTAATATATCGAGATGCACTTGTATAAAAGCATCAAAACTGTTAAAGAATTCTTAATAGAAAAGTCAGAAACATGGAGGTTATTACACATATCCTACCTCTCCTACCAATTAACCAATCATCTGCTCTATAAAACAAAATGTATGAAGCCAGTTGTGGTGTTACCCTGGCTCCAGTGAAACCTTGTGCATGCTTAAAAGTCTAACCTGTGCGAAAAATGTCTCAGAGTATCTTATTTTGGGACAAAGTCAATTTGGTCGGTGATGTCACATATACAATTTCTGTTTGAATTGCAGTCACAGCTCTAGCCTAAGTACTATCAAGTAAGTACCTTAATTTTGGCAGTTGTACTTGACCTTGGTTGTCCCAGGACAACAATTCATCACCATGGCTACAATCATTAACACGCAGTTAAGCTTATGATTTGGTTATTTTATCACATGTAAAACTAAACAGGGTGTGCAAGTCCTCCTCTGTGGTGTTAACCTATGCATCATACCTCGACCTTCTTTTTCCTTTGCTGCTGTCACAACTAACTAGGGCCACTAGAGTCAACTAAAAATAAAACTGTGGGCTATAATAATATGCTGCAAGGACAATGGGGCATGCTAATCCCACTGTATTACACCTTTTATTCATGCTAAGTGAAAAACTTTGATGTTGTGATTGGAGGATAGGTTAACTGGAGATCTTCTTTTTCTTCGGTTGTTCTCTGGCAGATGGCAAGGGTCTAAATTGACCAATGGCTTGAATGTGAGTGTGTGATGTTTATCTCTGTATGTTACCTTATGATAGGCTTGTGACCAGGTCAGGGTGTACCCTGCCTCTCCAGCAGAGAGGGCTTACTCCCTTTATTACACTCAATGGATACACAGTACAGATTAAGGAATGATGGATGAAACAGTCTTAAATAATCACACACACACACACGCACGCACGCACGCACGCACGCACGCACGCACGCATGCACACACACACACACACACATACACACAACATTTGCATTCTGGTAGCACCAAATCAGCATGTTACCATCTGCATATCACATGGTCAGCACTATTCAGTCACTATGGCAGTCCTGGCCAGCTCCACTGCTGCTTGTCCCCCTCCTGTTCATACAAAATTATTTTGGTTTCATGCAACCAAGGATTTTGCTGCTGACTTTTATTGGACCTACTTTCTTTAGTCTAGCTCAAGTTTTTGCCTTTTTGTGAGTGAAAGAGGTTGAGTTCATGCAGTGTCCCCCACATTCTCTGATCACAGAAACACGCATCCATACATGATCTTTGTGCCAAGTCATTAGGTTCTCAGTGGAATGCTGAGTAAATGACAAACTAGCATATTGTTTTAATGGTAGTTTAGTGATGTTGGTGTCAACTTGTATCTATGTTGCAAACTGATTATCTCTTCATGGTTATAGGTGTATGTTCTTGTGCTGCAGTTTTAAGTTCAAATACTTAAAAAATATACAATTCATGCAAGACAACACAGTCTCATTTAACATTTTAGTGACATTGTCCTGGGGTGTATGTAATTTCATACAGACAGACTTCTGTAGTATCAATTTAAGCAACACTAAGTCTTGTTTTGGACAATTTCAGTAGTTTTTTTATTGGTATTGGTTGTCCTGTTCCATAGACCTATTTTGTTGTTCTTCTTCATTTGATGTGACATCACATCTGTTTGACCAATCACACATGGCTCTGCAGATTTACTTCAGGCCTGATTTACTTCAGGCTCTTTTTCTCTTGTTTAATTGCAGTTGCCAAAAAATGTTTATGTGCATTATCACAGAATCAGGTTACATTACACTATATTAGAACATTTAACAATTCCAAACAAAGAACCACACACCTTCACACTACACCACACTACATTCTTCTGAGCAGTATTCAAAGTACCATATTTCCAGGTACTCGTACTCATCCTGCTGATGCTTTGAGAGTAAGAATCAGGGACCCCGCATGATATCTATCAACAAATCATTTTTTAACACTTTCTTATTTAACATGTAGTTCAAAACAAACAACCCCAATAATAATAATAATAATAATGCAATGTTGAAAATCTTAAAGGCCACTCACAACCAGCACTTTGGACTGAAAGGGGCAAGGGGGCAGGGGCTCAAGCCCCTAAAGCATCCCCCCACTGGAATAACCACTGTGGTTTTATAGCCATGACCTCGCCTTCCGAAGCATGAAAATGTGCATACTACTCAGAGTTCTGATTACTTTGTCTTGGCTCGTGAAAAATGTATATTATATTCCTCCTATTTCTTGAACCCGAGTTCTAAGTTTAGGTGTGGCTGGTATGGATTGTTAAAGGTTTATAGGGGACCCTAGTTATTTAGCTTATTTCCTCCCAGACAAACATTGATTCAGGACACTTATTTTATCTATTCATCCTTGTCCCTCGTTGCATCCTGAATAATTGTAATCTTCTTCACCACATTGTATACAGTTTATAAATCTTTTCATGTGACTCTACAATAATCCAACAACCTGCCTTGCTTTTCTATGTTCAAGATACAGACACATTTTGTTTATCCCAAAAATCCCAGCATAATCTTATTGACAAACTATTTTGTAAAAAATTTGACAAAGACAACCAGTGACTTTTGCACTGGTGTCATCAATGATGTCATTGTAAGCTCAGGTTATGTATGTTAAGAGTATATTAGCCATCCTTCAAGCTGTCATATATATTGCTGGGAAATGGAAAGTTCCTATTGGTACCCTGTCCCTTTTGTATTTCAGTAAAAAAGGAAGGGGAGAGATTGTGTAACGGAAATTTTTGGCACAAGATGAACAGGACAAAACAGGGCTGAAGTAAATACAGGGGGTCCTCGTGTTACGACGGAGATCCGTTCCTGAGAATGTGTCGTAACCGAATTTCTACTTAAATCGGAACATACATTCATGTGTATGTAATCCTATGTAAATAATAAGTTGTGCCACTAGATGTCGCAAGGCAGAGTAGCCTAGCTGTGCTGTGGAGGTGCTGGAGAGCCGGCAGGAGAGACAGAGAGAGCGCTCACCAACTAGTTCCCGTGCGAAGTCTGTACGTATTTACAGGGCAAACCGCTTAAGCCGAAACAAGAAAGTTCACGGGAGATGTGTCGTAACCACGAAAACAACGTATCTCGCGACCGTCGTAACACAAGGACCCCCTGTATCTACATGTGTGCCCCCACAGTCGATGTAAAATGAGAATTTATTTTAGTTTTTCATTCCAGTTGTTGAGATATTGTAGATAGACTATATCAGTGTAAATTATGTGTCAGAACAGTGGGAACTCGGCACATTAAGTGTTAAAGTTAAAGAGTGAAAGTGTCACTTTGACTGCAGTACGTGATGCTCTACAGATACCTGAACTCGCTGCCAAATACATTTTCCACCTCTTTGGGTTTTGGTAGATCTCTCAAAGAGCAGGCCATTTCTCAGTCAGCTGATGTCATCTGATAGGCCGCAGTACAATACCATGAACAAGTTTCCTACTCAGACTTGAAACGGACGTGACACCTTCTTCACTGTATCTCAGTGCATCTATTTGCACTTTCATCATATCATACACACTAAAACATGATTCAACTGACAAACTGGCTAATTTCCCTCAAGAGTATCTGTCTTGCTCATACTGCACTGTGTTTCTGACTGTTAGGCAACTTGAAGGTCACACGTCATTTTCAGTAACAGCTTTGCAGTCTGGACTCAGCGGAATCTTTCAGGCAGCAGTTTACAGGAAGAGCCTCTCAGCTCTCATTGCATTGGACAGAATAATGTAACTTAACAGTCTCTGTTCACAGGACTGAACAGGACATCATAACTGTCATCTTGAATAGTCTGCTTTAAACCTGACTCAGTGACATGTTGCCTGAGCCTGATATAATCAACATGAAATATCGACTTTCCAAGGAGATATGGTTACAGATTCTCGTGAATGAATGTTGTCTTTTCCACACGTCCCCACTGCTCCCGGTCAGGAATGGCACACATGCTTCCATGCTTCCATGCTTCCACTTAAAATAATTCCAAATGGAATTATTTTAAGTGGTCTTTGGCTCTTCCTGACCAATATATTCTATTATGTACACAGCCAGCTAAAGCTAAAGATCACACTTAGACAGAGACAGAGGTGTAGCATTGAGCAGCTTGAATCAGCAGTCCTTAAAGAGTCTAGATCCATTTACGTTCCAGTAAATATGGTGCAATGTTAAGGATGAATAATGATGCCTTCTGTCACTATTTGGTCCATGCATCCATCTCCTGGAGTAGCAAATGCAAGTTCTGTATCCGTAGGTACTAATGTTTGTGTCCTTGGATTCTACTTCCTGCCTACTGTTCTTCCCATTTCCACTTAAAATAAACTGGGGAACAAGGAAAACATAGTAACATTTCATATTTCAGCTAAATGGGCTAACCAAAATATACTATGTGTCCTAACACACTAGTAAAATACATAATTGAATATATTATTTAAAGTCCCTTTTATTCCTTCACGCGGTGGCAGCAGAGCTGGCAATGTGCAGTCACTAACTGGGACAAACAGTGTAAAGTTTTAATTCTTTAATTAATTTGTTTAACTCAGTTGGATAAATTATAGACCCATACTTATTACTCTTCTGGACATCCCTCCATACAGCCACAACAGGAGGGGGAGGCAGCTTATAGTCATCAAAGAAAATTGTATTTTATTTCTAGCTTGACTGCAAAAGTTGGAGCAGTTTTCTTACGTAGCAGGACTGGGAGCAACTGAGAGACTGGTCAAATGGATCCATTATATCTCCTCTGTGGGCAGGTGCCAGTATGGTTGGGTTGGTGCCAGTGGTTTGTATCAGTGTGGGTGTATGATATGGAGTTTAGCCAACTTAGTAGGGTATAGTATGTCTGCCAATAGAGCTGCATACAAACGCTTTTAAAAAATAATTACGAATTACGAAAACTTTATTGTCCACAAGTGGAAATTTGTCTTCAGTTTCACCATACATAAAATAAAACATTTAATTAACTGGCATGGCAGCAGAGTTTCCAGTAAGAGTCCCTGTGCTATTTATTGCCCTAATTCAATTGGGGCCAAAATAAATTTAGAGTGTGTAACACTGTCAGAAATGGCAACTCAGTAATCTGTCAGACAGACATCTGTTAAAGAGTCACATTCTCTATTCCTCCTCACTGCCACATATGTACTGTCTGGTTAAGGTAGTAAGATTACACTGTTAATTACAGGATGTGTGACCAATATAGCACCACCCCATTTCCTATTTTTAACTTTTAGTGTCAGAATCAGAATTATATATTTATGGGAGCAGCAGAATCAAAACCAAGGGACTGTGTTTTTGAAAACGATTTTGGCTCCGAAGAACTACATCAGAGAGAGATGCGCCACAGGGGGAGGGTCCCTCTCCCAGGATGGACAGAATTGCAATAGATGCTGCATGTACAAAACATATCAACAAAATATTAATATTTGAAGAGAGAGAGAGAGAGAGAGAGAGAGAGAGAGAGAGATATGATTCGCTGTTTGGACAGTTTCCGGTGTACACCTGTTCCCAACAAAGTGGTTTGTAAGTGTATGTTGATTGCAATGTGCAGTGGAGCTGGCTTTGGCTATTAGACACAATGTTTTATACGGCTATCATACGCAACAAGCTGGTTTACTATAGCCAGAAATCTGAGACAATAAATATTTTACTGCACAAACTGGAACAAAGAGAGCAGCGTTTAATGACAATGGCAGTAAAAATAGAGACACTGTGTGGGAAAGTTACAAGAATCACTGGGCACAGCTAAAACTAGGCCTTTTAGAGTAGGAATACAGCACTCCATCATGCTCTGTTCTACCTGGAGCAGCAGGGAGCTACGCACAGCTGCTGTTTTTTAAACACCATCCTCCCCAACAGACTGTTGACAAAGCTGTCTCACCTGGGAATATCCCACTCCATGTGCTTCTGGATTGGAGACTTCCCGATGGACTGCTCCCAGAGGGTGAGAGTAGGCCCCACATCTCCTCAGCCATCAGCTGCAGCACCAGCTCTCCTCAGGGCTGCATGTTGAGCCCACTACTCTACACCATCTACATCCATGACTGTGTCCCCACACACTCCAGCAACACTATTATTAAGTTTGCTGATGATACTACCATGGTGGGGTTCATCTTAGGGGGGGCTGTCAAAGACAACAACCTGATCCTGAACACCGTCAAGACAAAGGAGATGATAGTGGATTTTAGGAGGAAACCGACTACTAGCTAAGAGCTGATCAACCAGCCCTAACTATAAGCTTTGTCAAAAAGGAAAGTTTTAAGTCTGCTCTTAAATACTGAGAGGGTGTCAGTCTCCTTGATTGAAGCTGGGAGATGATTCCACAGCAGAGGAGCTTGATATCCTTGGACATCTCCCATGGATTTTTGGAATTGTAAGTAAACCTGCATTCTGACAGTGGAGTGTTCTGGAAGGATGGTATGGGATTATTCAATTTTGTAGCTATGTTGGTGCCATACCATTTAGAGCTTTGTATGTCAGTAGAATGATTTGGAATTCAATTCTAAATTTCACAGGGAGCCAGTGCAGTGAAGCTAATATGGGGGAGATATGTTCTCTTCTCTTGGTTCAGGTCAATACACGTGCAGCAGCATTTTGAACAAGCTGCAGGGTCTTTAAGGACTTACTGCTGCAGCCTGATAGTTATGAGTTACAGTAGTCAAGCCTGGACGTGACAAAGGCGTGGATTAATTTTTCGGCAGCTTTAAGAGACAGGATATATCTGATTTTTGCTATACTGCGGAGGTGGAAAAGGTAGTTCTTGAAGTCTGTTTTATGTGAAAATCGACTGATAAATCAGAATCAAATATACTCAGATAGGTGCGCTAGTGTGCAGTGATGGAGTAAGTCGTTCATCTCTTGAGCTCTGTGTTGTTTCCTCCTTCTAAACTTAACATTTACTGCATACAAACCTTTTTTTGCTACTGCCTTATAATTCAGTTCTGTCTTAGTCTATCAAACTCGGTTTTACACCAAGATTCCGAAGGAAAAGGAAGCCCAAAGTGATACTAGCCGCCATCACTAAAGAAGGAGCTGAGTTAGCCAAAGTTTTCTAAACTAATAGATGGTCTTAAGAAATCAATGGAAAACCGCCTTGATTCTATCGATGCATGCCTGTCCACCCTTCAGAGCAAACACCGCAAAGTTGAACGTCGTATGGAGGACATGGACAGGACTTTCGTCTGCTGACCAACATATTCCAATTTTGGAGGCTATGTGCAAGGAGCTGCAGCTGGCTAACCGCCGCCTCAGTGCTAAACTCAATGATTTGAAAGGGCACTCCTGTACGCTTAACATAAGGATTATTGGAATCAAAGAGGGAGAAGAGAAGGGTCGACCTACTGAATTCATTTCCAAGTTGATCCCAGTGTAACTTGGTCAGGACAACTTTGGCAAACCAGTCAGGATCGACAGAGCAAATCGTAGCTTAAAGCCCAAGCCAAAGGCTAACGAGCGGCCGAGACCCATCATTGCTAAAGTCCACAACGACAGGGACATGCAAGACATGGCTTAGTCGTCAGCTTGCACCACTCAGTTACAACAGTGAGAGGGTGTTGATATTCCCTGACTATACAGCGGAGGTGGCAGCACAGTGACAGTCCTTCAATAACGTGAGGAATAGGCTCACTGAAGCTGGAGCCAAGTGCTCTCTTCGCTTTTCGGCTGAACTACAAGTGGTCTACAATAACACCGTACACATCTTTGAGACGCCAGCAGCTGCAGGTTACTATCCGAGGTTACTATTTATAAAGTAAACATTTTTAAATTTTCATGATTATCTCTGATAATCATTAAAATTATTTAGCTAATAACCAGATTGACCCTCCTTGGGGCCAACATAGTTGGTGCCCTATGTGAGGTTATGTTCCATAGATGTGGCATTCCCCAACAGGGCCAACAAGCCACCCTGCATAACCAAGGCACATCTACAGAAACCCACAACTGAAGGTGGCCTTGGTCTTCCTGTTTTGCGCCATTACTACTGGGCCTGTAATGCTAGAACGTGGGTTTTCTGGTATCATGCTGCAACTGCACATCCTCCACCCCTGCTGGCCTGTGATGGAATCCCATAAGGCAACATCATTAATTGGAGCATCCTTAACTGTAGTTCTGTTCTCTGAGTCAAACCTGCCCACGAAACAACTCAAACAACTTAAACATGACTTTATCTTATGTAATTCATTTAGAATGCTTGAGCAAATTAAGAATGTGTTGAATCTCTCTGGATTGTCCTGTTATGCCCCTATATGCCAGAATCCTACTTTCACACCAGGTTTGATGGACTCTGCATTTATATACTGGGCTGGGAAGGGCCTGTCTCTAGCGAGAGAGCTCTATATAAATAATTGTTTTGCATCTTCTACCCAACTTCACGAGAAATACAAAATTCCTGCTGGGCATTTTTTTTGCTACCTACAAATTAAAAATTTTATAACGCAGTCTCTACATCTTAACCGGATGTCCGAGCAACATAATTTTTACAGTCTTATTACTAGAAGCCCTATATCTAAAGGCCTGATCACACAGTTTGTCTCACTTTTCCCACTGAACACATCTTCTCTTTTCATTAGAGATGGATCCTGGATACTGGTGAGGAGATTTCAGATGGGCTGTGGGTGATGGGACTGGAAAGGGTTAGAGCTTGTTCTATCAATGCTAGACTTCAGATCAGAGCTGACACTAGTGGAAAAGTGCCCTTTGACATGCTGGCAAAAGATGGGGAAATGGACAGTGGTGTGGGAACGAGTTTGTTGGGTCCTGTGGTCACACGAACCCAGGCCAGAGCTAGTGCTGGCCCCAGTCAAGAGCAGGGGGCCCCAAAGGAATACTCTTGCTCTGAACACTTTTCAACCCCAGACAGCAGTTTGTTTAAAGGGGGCACTAAGGGTCAGTGGAAGTCGCCCCGCCAGCAGTGCTTTGAAAGGGAACTTAAATCTGCAGAGCTTGACCCGAAAGAGACCATGAGCATGAGCAACACGCCAAACTGTGTGTCCTGCATCATTTCTACATGTGTGACCTTGTAGCAAAAAAAAGAAACCTGCGTAAAATCTGTTTGGTATTCTGTGAGGTATGATTAAGCACAGCTTTTGAACACAGAGCAATGGTGAGACACGTGTCCGTTCTAGTTGCTCTGACATGGTTTTGCCGTGTGCGCTCAGTGTGCTAAAGGAATAGTATTAAAGCTTGTGGGAGAGAGCTGAGGCGAATAATGGTGACATGCTTGAATATGAGGCTGCAGGCAGCACTGAGTGTATTGTATCTATTATCTTATGCCGATGTGTATACATTCAAAAGAGAAGTTGTAGCTATTCTGCTGTTGCCATATTAAAACAAGTGATTTGACATAACATAAGGTTAAATTAATATCCTATTTTATTTTAAAGGTAAATGAATGGAGGATTCTATTTTACTTTACTTTACTTTGTGAGTTCAAAGTAGCTCAGAGAGTAATTGTTAATGCTGCGTCTTTATTGCATTAGTAGGCCTATAGTGCAGGAGGAGTAATTAAGCACGCTTTTCGATATGTCTGTAAAATAACTCGTTTGTGTATTGATTAATGTTTTATTTGCACTTTATATCATTCTGTCGAAATAAGCTATATAAGTATAATTTCTGTAATGTGAATGATTATTTGACAAATATCACTGGGACACTATTCACAGGATCACATCATTGTTGTTGTTCTTTTTGTAAAATGCTACTTCTGAAAAATGCTACATGTTGGTTGTGCCATAGTTCTGTTTAGTGTTTTGTGTGTTTTAACTGCTTTACTGTTGTACTCGTGCCAATGACAATAAAGACATTCTATTCTATTCTATTCAGTGTTACTCAATGGGTGTTCATTACGTTACACAACATATAAAAGCTATTAGTTCCTTAAAACCTGAGAGATTTAGCCTCATAGGAATATGAAGCTGCTCACTACATTCATGGCAATCTGCCTGTTATATTTTGTGTAAAGTTGAAAAATGTGTTGTAAAATTAGACATAAATTCACAAAAAGTACAAAATACAGACAAATCTCTCTACACACATTTGCTGATCTACCACAGCAGACGTGAAGCAAAAATTGCTTGTGAAACAACAGCCAACTGTGACGGCTGCCAAGCCACAGATAACTTGTCTGTGTTTCTGTCTCTTGGAGGAAGACAGGCATCAGCATGAATGCAGACATTTGTCTACACATTCACAGATCTATGCAGACATTTGTCTACACATTCACAGATCGAGGCAGACATTTGCAGATTTGACTACGCATGTAAAACTCTTAGTACACTTGCAAATCTTCTCATACATTTATAGATTATACAACTGTTCTGATTACGCTCACATGGATTGAGGTACAGTTACCCAAATGACATATCTCACATATACAAATCATATTATGCACTCAGAGATTGAGACAAATATCCACAACTCTTCACAGGCATTTGCAAAAAAAATTCTGCCCCTCTCCAATGGTACGTCTATTGTCGTAGAAGAGGTTAAGGTGGCATGAGAATGTGGGAATTTATTCTTGAGTCCATGAATAACGGGCTTTCGCAGCCATCAGTCTTGCGCTGGTACGGGATTGATGCTGTAGATCAATGTTTTTCAACCTTTTTTGAGCCACGGCAACTTTTGTACATTTTGTGCATCACTGCATTAGTTTGTTGGCTGTAAAAAGGAAATTAACTAGGTAGTTAGAGAGGAGGTTCAGGTAGATTTTAAATTACAGTCGAACCCCAAGTGGCCCTAGTCATCAGACAGGCTGTGTTGTCAGCAGAGAGCAGCCAGTTAGATGAATTGACATTAATGTGGCATGAGGTTTTGCTAAGGTATTGTTTATCTCTGGACGATACACAGTGCTACATTGTTATTTGTCGTTGACGTGTCAGAGAATGGCATTCAACCATGTTCTATGTCATCACTCTCAGTAAATACAAAGAGATATCTGCTCAGTATGGGTTGCAATTCATTCAACAACACAGGTTTCACAGGTTCAAATGCGCTGTGGGTACAGTCAGCCAGGTTGAGTCGTGTTCTATTACCATCGGTCCTTGATAAGTCTAATGTTATATGTTTTAATGGACTGGACCTAAGTAGACCTGCCCCCAGCTGTGTCAGACAATGCTGACACTGACAGTCCTGAGGGTGGCCACCACATCACCTATGTGAGTGAGTACCCCAACCAGGGCAACAACCATGTCAGCGTAAAAGGGAATACAGAGACATAACAGCTAAAGCCCTTTGGAAATGAGTTTACAGGATCCCAGCTTCCAAATGATAGACAGTTCAGGGTCATGTCAAACAGATTGACAAAACCTTTCATTCATACATTCATTTTCTCTTGCTTATCCTCATGAGGGTCAGCAGGTGGATGGAGCCAATCCCAGCTGATGTTAGGCGAGAGGAAGGTTACATCCTGGACAGGTCTAGACAACAGCTTTTAAGACAAACCCTATCTTCAAAAATGTTAACAAATTCTCTCTGGGCCCTTGAGTAAGGCCCTTAACCCCAATTACTGCTGGGTCTTGAGCAGCCCACTGCTCACACGTGTGTGATGGGTTAAAAGCAGAGGTCAAATTTCATTGTATAGTGTACTGTATATGTGTACTGTGACAATGACCAATAAAACTGAATTTCGTTTCATTTTTCATTTCATTTCATAATAATATATAAAAATAATATAATTGTAGTTTGTTTGTGTTTTGCTTACAATGAAATATGCTGCATTGCTAGCTTATACCAATAAAACTGATAATAATCACCATCATCAGTGCATATGCATAAAATATATCATTCACATAATGAACATTAGTGAAGTTTCAACCTCTTTTGAGCCACTGTACATTTTTTACATTAAACAAAATCCTGTGGAAAACCAGCAGTCAAAAAAGTTAGAAAATGTTACAAAAAGTTCCCAAAACAACACTTTCAGACATGTCATCAATACGTCTGACAACATACAGCCCTGGCCCTCAGGCTGTAACAAAGGCACATTTGCAGTGACTAAACATTTGCAGTGACTAAATATTTTTTGATCAATTAAGTGAAACACTGGTGTGCTACAGCACAGTGGTTGAAAATCACTGCTAGTGTGTTCAACCACTTGTTTATTGAATCTGAGTTCTGACTCTTTCCAGTGAGTCCGCAGTGTGAGTCCGCTTACTCACCTTGTGTACTTAGCAGCAGCCAGCTAAAGGACTCCGGGTTAGACTCCTGGTTAGTATCCTGGTTAATAGAGACCTCGGGCTCATGATTCCTGATTCAGTGTGAAGAGTCGAATCATTAACCTGTGTGATTCAGGAATTGATGCTGCCTCTGGATCAATATCTTAAGCCCAAATTGCAAGTTTGCACTATTGGATCTTAAGAAGGTTCTAAGTAGAGCTTCACAATGCAAAAAGAAGATACGGGAGCAAGACACAAAATATTTTGAGCTGGCAATATATTGAAAACAACAATTTCACTCAAATAGGCTTTTCATTAGCAAATCAAAAGTTTAAGACAACAGCCTTTAAAAGCCAAAATCTGTGCAAAATTTTGGATTTCATGTCATATTCTGTCAAGTATTCTGCTTAAGCAAGGCCTCACAATGTGCCATTGCTGCTGAGCTTGGATGCAGTGAGACAGTCATTTTAAATTTCTTAAAAGATCCTGAGGATTATGGAACAAAACAGTCCAGCAGTAGACCCAAAATTAATTCACCAGTGCTGAGCTGCAGGATCCGACTGGCTGCCCATCAAAACACAGGACGAACTTCAACCCAAACTTGGGCTTTGCAAGGGAGCACCAAACATGAGACATTGAAAGGTTGAAGAAAGTTTTATTCTCTGATGAGAAAAAATGTTACCTTGAAGGCTTTTAACATTACTGGCATGACAATGAGCTCCCACCTGAGATGTTTTCTATTTGGTACAGTGTGGGGGGTGCCATCATGATTTGGGGTGGTTTTGCCGCCAATGGAACAATGAAGCTTCAGGTTGTGCAGGGTCGTCAAACCACAGCTGGTTATGTGGAAATGTTGCAGCTGGCATCTCTCATGACTGTGGGCCCACGTCTATGTGGTAATGACTGGGTTTGCTACATTGTGAACTGACAAAGGACTTCTTCCAGGAGAATAACATCACTTTTTGGACCATCTTGCGTGTTCCCCTGAGCTAAATCCGATTGAGAACATTTGGGGATGGATGGCAAGGAAAGCTTACAAAAAATGGACATCACTTCCACACAGTGAATGCCCTTCATGAAGCCATCTTCAACACTTCCCACACTAGCCTCCTGGAAACACTTGCATCAAGCATGCCCAAACGAATGTTTGAAGTGATCAACAAGAATGGTGGAGCTATTCATTACTGAGTCCTTTTCGACAATTTGATTTCTGTTTTGAGGGGGTTTTCTGTCTGACATAGATATAATGATATGATGTAGATGCGAGGTGGGAAAGCAGACAGAGGAAGAGAAGGATAAGGTCTAAATGTCCCCCAACAGTCTAGGCCTATGGCAGCTTAACTAAGAGCTGATCAAAGATGGACCTCAACCAGCCCTAACTATAAGCTTTGTCAAAAAGGAAAGTTTTAGGTCTGCTCTTAAATATGGAGAGGGTGTCCGCCTCCTTGACTGAAGCTGGGAGATGATTCCACAGCAGAGGAGCCTGATAGCTGAAGGCTCTGGCTCCTAGTCTGCCCCTATGGATTTTTGGAATTGTAAGTAATGCGAATTCTTGCAATTTTTTAACTGGTCTTAAGATATTGATCAGGAGTGTATATTGTAAATGAATAGAGAGACTTTTGAAAAAAATACATAAATAAAAGGAACAGAGAAATCCCCCAGAAGGCTTTGTGTCAGAGAGGATCATGTGTTGCCAGTGTATGTCCTGCCAGCAGCAGTTATCGATCAGTCTGGAAGAGTGATGCGTGTGGCACCACTTCAGCATTAGGATTTACGAGCAACTCTTCAGACAGTGCTTCATCTTGTCATTGAAAAGATACCAAGGTGTCAGGATGTGTCCTGCTCTGTAACAGCTCGTAGCTTATCTAGGATTACCAGGATTCACCCTAACGCTTCACATTAGTGTGAGCATTTTAACAAAGCTGAGACCTGAAACTCAATAACTGCTCATAACTTAATGTTATCAGGAATGTAAGAAGTCTACAAGGTGACAGATGAAATTTGAAAACGGTAATGTTAAAGAACACTATGTCAGGTTTGGGACAAAAATATCTCATCTGACATGTATGTTGTTTGTTTTTTTTAAGATTCTGAGATTTGAAATTTAAAATAAAAACCTGCATAAACTATAGACATCCCAACCATGATTTTTTGTAATGGCAACTACATGTGCAAGGCTTTCAGGAAACCATACGGCACGAGTGAGAAAATAATAATGTATTTGTTCTTGTCTTTGTTGTAATGTAGCAAAACCCTTTAACCACAATCAACTTTTTACAGTATGTCGGGCTCCATAGCTCAGTGGTTAGAGCACTGGTCTTGTAAACCAGGGGTCGTGAGTTCGATCCTCGCTGGGGCCTGGCGAAAAGGCTAGTTTTGGATTGATTCCCAGCTTGGCTGAAAATTTGGGTAATGCGCTACCATCGTCCACTGTCGTCCACCACCTTGGGCCCCTGAGCGGCTCCCGGGCTCTCCATGTGTAGTCTACTGCTCTGCATGTAGTTTGTACTAACTGTATAACATGTTATGTACAGAAAAAAGGTGTTTCTTCTTCTTCTTAAATGTGTTCTATTGATAGCGTTTATAACCAATATATTTTATAGATGAACAATGTCATTTGTTACTGGGGTTATGTTTTGACTTTAATAATCTCTGATCGCTTTGGGCTGTTCACCTAATGTTTTAACACACATTAAAGAAGAATCCAGTGCGAATACAAATACAACTACAAATGTTGTCATAAATAAAAAGAAATATGAGGTTTAGAGGTTAGCCAGTAGCTTTAGACTGAATGGCTATTAAATTAGTGTAAGTTTCTAAAGTGTTAATTTGTAAAGCGTCAGCAGGAGACTGGTCAACACATTTACAAATGAATGCACCAACAGGCAATTCAATCAGGAAATCAACAGTGATGGTTCAAATATGATTAGGAGCTCAAGTACTCGTGTAAATCCTCAGATACTTTGCCTGGATGTCACTGATGTATTTTCTGCAGCTCCACTACGCAAGTCAGCAGGGAGAACAAAAGGCTCAGGATCGGGAGTTTGGAGATTTTTAAGGTAAACAGTGATGATGGCGAGGAAGCAGACTGCAGTCTACTGTGCTCTGCTAAGTTGTCAGAATTTGGCATGTGCTGTTCTAATGACCACAACATAAAGATAACAGAGTCAGCCTGTCACCTCATGTCTCTCTGTCAGACTGGACTGCACATTATGTCAATCTGCTCCACCAGCCGGCTGTGTTTGATTGAGCCATTAGTTCAAGTTCAGTTGCAGTGTGTCTGAGTGTTTGTATGCAGCAGCAACAAGTGACCAATGTGTTATGAGCAGTTATTCACCGCTGTCTGAAGAGCATAAACGAAGTGTACTCTTCTTCCATAAAGCTCTTGTCTCCGTCACATCTGTGAGCTGTTACAATATGAAACACTATGTGAAACACTATGGTAAGGGCTCAGAGGGCTGTCCTTCCCATTAAAGACAAGATTTAGTGGTAGTGGGAGCGCACTAGAGATCTGAAATAGTGCTGGCCAGCATTGTGTCTCCTGTGTGGGGCCACCTCGCTCTGCCAGAGCCATTTAAGAGCTCTGATGTCCACTTGTTAAAATATCCAGTCAGACAGAGCCATTAGACAGGAGATTAATGCAGCGCCATTTGATCACATGAGCAGAGATTGAGGTTTCTGAGTAGTGAGATAAAGAGGATACCTGACCTGACCTGACCTGACCTGACCTGACCTGACCTGGGCAGGAAGACAGGCAGGCAGGCAGGTCAGACAGTTGGCCAGCAGTAAAGTATGAGGCTGGCTGTAGCTGAAATATGAGCCTGTAGGTTTAACAGGAAGTATTTCTCTGATCTGTGTGGACAGCATCTCAATATTGTTTGCTATTTTCAGTAATGCCTTTTAGACTCATGGCCGGGGAGCAAAAAACATCATCATGGCTTAAAATATGCTTTGCAAGTTAAAATATGCTCGAACACACTGATGCAATCTTGTGTTTACTGCTCCTCACGGTGTGACATTACCATCAGCAGATAACAAACCTTTTAATACAGCTCTATGTTTTCAAGAGAACAAATGCACTGTAAAGACTGTATTGTTGACTGCATTGATTGTTGTGGCCTGGACAATTCCACCTGCATGGGAATATTGTGGGTTACCTCTTGAGTGATTGGGGATTTTATCTGAACATAGGGAGAGGTTGCTAACACACAAACACACACACACACACACGCACACACACACACACACACACACACAAAATAGAGGAACCTGAGTGAGGATGAAGAATGAGAGTGATTGGGAAATTTTGAGGACAGAATTGTTTTGCTTTTCCAGATTTCATTGGTAAATGGAATGGGACCTTCCACACTGTTCATGAAACTGTAGGTGCTTTCAATGCATTCCAAGCAATTCAGTCAGGGTCAGTGTGTGTGTTACCCACAGTATAATAAAACACAAATGTGAGAACGAAAGTACTGATATTCCATAAAACACCATAAAACTTCCTTTTAATATTTGAATAATCAGAATAAAAGCACAAACAACATTTTAGATTTTGATGCTACATTGTCATTGTTCCTCCTCATCAAAGCAGTCAAACGCTGCTTTGTGGTAGAATTATGCCTCCAGGTAGTGTGTTCACTGCAAGATCCTTGACCTGTGTTAAATTGTCAATTTTACCTGCACGTGAATGCATGCTGGCGGTTGGCATGGTAACAAGGCAAGAGATGGAAGCAAACGGCCTCCAGTGTGGCAGACAACAAACACAATCAGCATTTGTATGTCATCTCTCATTGTTGTTATTGTTATTACTAAAATATGTATGGTCATTATGGCAGATAAAATAAAAACAGACCTTTGTGACATAATCTTGGACACATCTTTCAGCTCTTTCAGAGATATCAGAACACACATCCTCATTGGTTGGCTTTACAGCAATTTATTTATTTCAAATTTATCATAAAGAGCAAAAAGGGCATCTCAGCACACAAACTATTCATTTTTGATTAGTTAGGCTAAATTAGGCTACCCATGATAACCAGTAAAGAGCTGTTTGGGAGCCCAAAGAGCCGGCTCTCTGAAAAGAGACAAACTTCCCATTACTAACATCCAGACATGACAGTTGATGGGAAAGAATTAGGTCGGGTAGCAGCGCACTGCAGTGGGGGTTAGCATGACATAGGTGGCAATGGTGTGCTACTCTGCTTGTCTGTATGGTGCAAAAAAAAAAAAAAAAACAGACAGAAAGAGGTCGAGTAGTGATGAACACAGACAAAGTGAGAGAGAATGGGAGGAGCATATAGACAATCACCTTTCACACGTTAACAGAATCCTGACGGGAAAAAAGACAAACAAACCAAGGTCATTTGGCGTGTGCCTGCAGTGCAGTGCGGTGCAGCGTGGTGAACCTCTGCCTCTCCCTGCCGATGCACTTTAGCACAGTGCATATGCATAAGTGTATTCAGCTCACGTTAAGGCCATCGCTCTGCTGCAGAAACACTAAGGTGCCACAGAGATGATGGTGAAGCGGGTGCTGAAGGCAGCAGCTGTTTCTAATAATAGACTCTTAGAATGTCTACATCCCCAAAAGGTCTGTAACCTACACAAACACACACATACACACCCACACACACAGTTTTATGAGGTAGCATTTTCTCAGTGCTGTATCACAAGAGGTGATGTCATCTGTTTTAATATTGCTCGCTAACATTTCCAGTGGCTATTAAGTGACTCAGATGTGCTGTTTGCAGACCATGGAATCATTGCTCACGTCTCCAATTTGCTGAGCAATACCACATTTGTAAAAGTGATTATTGCAGAATTTTGGCTGAAACATGGTTACAGTGTGTGGAGCTGATTAGTAACCTTTAATTGAGTTGATGAAGAGCCTGGTTTCTGGTTTCCTTCATGTGTTCTGAAGGAAGCTGATTCAGATAAATACACTTTGTTTGAATGCGTATATTAACATATACACCTATAATCTATAGTCCTGCAAAAAATGTGATGAATTTGATGAATGCTATGATAATAAACAAAAAACATCATTTCAGTATGATGAAAATGAATTTCTTACAATTACAATTCTTTTACGTCAGATGGAGGTTTTTGGACATTTTTAGCAGCTGCTTTATGTAGTTGTTGTTATATGTTCAAATCAAATCTTTTTCCAAGTGTCATTCCTTTCCTTCAGTGACTTTGTCCAGGCCTCCACTTTAACACCTCTACTCTTGCCTGTGCTGTTAACTAATAATAGGACTTGTTCCTGTGATTCTGAGCCTCAGAGCCAATCAATATGCATGTAAAGGCAGCCTTGAGTATGAGACCGGGCTGTTTATAGTCCAAGACTGAAAACAATGTGTTGTTTTTCAGTCTTTTCCATTCTACTTCAAAAATCAAACAAAATATTCAGGTATGTATATAATCAGAAGAAGAAGAAACACCTTTAATAGTCCCCACATATGGGGAAATTAACTTTCTGCACATACTAGTACACAACATGTTTTTAATACAGTTAGTAGGAACACAAGCATGCACATGCAGAGCAGTAGGCTACACCACAAGGAGTGAGTTTGTGGGGCTTAAGGGACGTGCTCAAGGTGGCAGACAGATGGCGGCACCTCTTCCAATCCTTTCAGGCAATCTGGGGTGGAGCATCACCCAAATTTTCAGCTGAGCTGGGATTTGAACCGGCGACCCTTGGGTCCAAAGCCTCTTGGTCCCAGGCCCGACTCTCTAGCCTCTTCGCCACCACCTCCCTATAATGTATTGCTATTTTCATTTTGGCAAATTTATTTCGTTTTGAATCCTCAATATCTACGTTTGCAGTACACCATAAATATCACCATATGAATGGACAGAAAACTACAAAACAAACATTTAAATTGACCTTGTCATCAGTGTGTTCATGAATATCACTAACCTCCAAATAGCCTGCTCCTGCTGAGACCATTGAGAAACGTCTGTGCTGGTGGTTCAAACAGAAATGATCATGACCGCATGAGAAAACGGGCACGGTCACATAGTTATTCTTTCACCTACGCGTTGGATAGATCATTTACATCACCACTGGTTGGGCTTTTGCTTTAGACTAGAGTGCGCAGTTGAGAATAGCTGGAGCTTGTTGTAGCTCCTACAAATCCTGTTTTTACCCTTATGATTAAAACTAAACATTACCAGTTCATAGTGTTCAGTCCTACACTTTGTACACTTGACACTGTTGTCAGAAAGGCATAAATAAATCACTACTGTATTTGAATCTGTAAATGCCTAAAGAGGGACATCGAATTTGCTCATCTGTCAGCATAAAAGTCAAAATTTAGTTAAAGGCACACAGAGCTTTCAGGGAGAAGGCCAACGTGGATAGATACGTGAACTAAGCACAGAGAAGGAAAAATAAAAAACATGGCTAGATTTGTTTATATAAAACTAAAATGCCATTAACAAACATGGATTTAAACAGAAACTACTGTATTTGCACTTTCTCCTAATTGTGTTAATTTAGAGACCAGCTATACACACACACACACACACGCACACACACACACACATACACACACACACATACATATATATATTATATGAAAATAAAAAGAGGCCTACTGAACCTTGGGCAGCTACACAATTGACGTTAGACTGCTCAGACATACATAGTTGTAAGTTGAGAATAAACTCAATCTATTTCAGGACAATGTCAGAAAGTTTAAGGTTGTGCGCTAACATTCCTGTCACACCGTGTCATTTCTGCAGGACTACACCATCACCATGTACTTCCAGCAGTCCTGGAGAGACAAGCGTCTGTCCTACACAGGCATCCCTCTCAACCTCACCCTGGACAATCGAGTGGCAGACCAGTTGTGGGTACCTGACACTTACTTCATTAATGACAAGAAGTCCTTTGTCCATGGGGTGACGGTGAAGAACCGAATGATCAGACTACACCCTGATGGAACCGTGCTGTATGGTCTCAGGTGGGTGGGTTTAAGTCGTGGGATTCATATTCTATTTTTTTGTTTAGATGTGAACATTAGATCACAGAAAATCAGAGAGATGCCCCAAATGGTGTCCACCATATCTTCACATCTCAGTATGAAAAATGTTTTATTCAAGGTCAGTAGGACGTTTGGCCATGTTTGCCTCCAAGATCATTGCAAACATGGGGATTCATTAGCATGAAAGGATCCCATCTCCATCAGAGGCTACGTGTTGCTTGGTCTGCCTCTACTCCTGAGCTTTGAGGGAAAAGCAGCCGGTGAATCATTTATACAGCCTCTCCTGGTGCGCACATTCTGTACTCTCCACAGCATAGCACATCCTCAAGGACGTCAGTCTCTTGAGGAAGTGAGTTAATTGAGGGAGCAGTGGGCCAATCACTGTCAATAATTCAGTCCTCTGAGTTCAGAGGCAGCGAGGAATGATGATTTCCCATTTTCAGATGGGAGATTTATTTTTCAGTCTTACTAACGAAGCAGTGGACTACAGTGATCCCTCGTTTATCACGGGGTTACGTTCCAAAAAGAACCCGCGATAGGCGAAATCCGTGAAGTAGAAACCTTTATTTTTTTTACAGTTATTATACAATGAAATACTCCATAAAACATTGAAAGCAAGGAACAAAACCTTTTTACAGGCCCAAGCATTTGTTTAAGAAATAAAAATAGAAGCGTCTAACAAATAACTATGATAGTTTTTAGAAATACTGTAAAATAATCATTTTAATAATCAACCTACGCGGTTGGACACATTGTGACTGACGCGTATTTCACAGTTCCTCTGACTGTGCCTCTTCGTGCTGACTCCGCTCCGCTGTAGCGTCTTTTTCTACTGAAGGCCGTGGTGCAGGTGTCTTTGTCGGTGCAGAACGTTTTGTCGACATTGTGGGTTTTGTCGTGGAGACAATATGCAAACATGTAAATTTGCCAAGCCGAACGCATTCTGTACTGGACAGAGACGAGGCACGGAGGAGAGAGATTGACATTGGGCTATAGTCCCTTAGCCAATCAGGAGACAGAGTAAAAGATAGCGAATGGGTAATTGATCAAAAAAAGACTCAGTTGCTGTAGTATGCCGATTTAATGACTTTAAACACAACAAACAAACTTTCTCCTATTTCTCTCCTTCCTGACTCCTCTGCTTGCGTGCGAGACGGTCGGGTCTAAGCTCCGCCCTTTAAAGGGCCAGCGTCTCCGTCCCGAGCACAGCCTTTTCCACACAGAGCACAACGCGCGTGCATATACTGTAAAAAAAAAAAAAAAAAAAGCATAACAAACTGCACTAAAAAAATCCGTGAAACAGCGAAGCCGCGAAAGGTGAACCGTGTAATAGCAAGGGATCACTGTATACAGTGGTTGTTATAGTTATTTCAGTGTTTATACTGACGCTTATTTTTGAGCATAAATAAATTTGGACGTATTATTATGCTTTGTTCTCTTTGGTTTTTCTTTCATAAACCACAGACTGAGTGACCTCTATATGGTCACAACGTTGTAGTATTTTATTTAGGGTGTCCTGTTATATTTTATTGATCAAATGATTACAAAATATTTTTTTTCAGACAGCAAAATATGAAACATACAGTAAAAGCTTCAACTTCTACAGTTTGTATACTGTCAATTTTGCTTGAGAACCAACATTTTAAACTAAATAAACAAACTGTAGAAGGTCTAAGAACAAACTATCCAGATGTTTGTTTCTTGCTTCTTGTTTGTTCAGCCTCAAAATTTCAACAAATGTGTCAAGCTATTAAAAATAGTTCAAGAGTTGCAGGTCATTCATTCTGTTAGTGCGACAAACTTAAATAAACTGTAAACTGTGAATAACTGCAGTTAACACAGTACAATAATAATTATTTTGACATTATTTTTGTAATTGTTAAACATGTGTGATTAGAACCACTCCTTTACTATATCCTCTTGTTTGAAATGACATTTTCTCAGATAGTTTCTCCACTTCAGCTTCACTGTTTAACAGTTTCTCAAGCAGAGAACTTTTATTTCACACTGCTGCTGAATCATTATTCCCTACTGTCTCCCACAATTACTCATCCAGTGTGCTCAGTGCTGACACAATAGCTATTTTTAGGTTTCCCAGAATGACCTCACAACTGACTGGCCCATACCCAGTTGGATGTTAATGGCCCAACACCTCAGTGTGTCAGTGAAGACATATAACCCACATATGATCCGAACACAGTTTATCACGAGTTCTCCCCAGCAGTGTCAGACCAGGTCAGGAGAATGTGCTGATGGAGAATAGACAGACCAAACAGGTTGATTTTATGCTGTTGCAGAGTTTGTGTTTAGTTAACGGTTATGGTGGTCATGTGATGTTTTATTCTAACACAAAAATAAAAATAAAAAGTAGCAACGCTCACATATTGTTTCAAAACATTACACATAGGGTGCAAAGACGTAAATTGCAATATCGCCTGTTCTTGCTTTGTCCTGTCTTTCAGTACTTGATAGAACCCCCCACACCCCCACACCAGCTGTCCATTTCACATAAGTAAACACAACGCAGAGTAGCCTAGCTGTGCTGTGGAGGTGTTGGAGAGCGGGCACCAACTAGTTCCCGTGCGAAGTCTGTACATCTTTACAGGGCAAACCGCTTAAGCCGAAACAAGGGAGTTGTTCATGGGAGATGACCGTCGTAACTCGAGGACCCCCTGTATCTACTGACTAGCTTAAACATAACATATAACTGGCCCTCACATCTCGGAAAAGTGAAGTAAAATCTAATCACCCTTATTTAAAAAGTCAACCAACTTTGATGTCATTGTTTTGCGGGTTAGTTGTGTGTGTTTGACTGTGAAACTTGATGGGTTTTCTGGTTTAAACATGTTTAAACATTTGAACAGAATTGAGCGAGGACTGAGACTATGAAACAGGTGAAGCGCAGCATTCTAGCGGCGCCTTCAGGTTCCAGAGCTGACATGGCTGTTTTTACTGCCTGTCCATGCTCTCAGCACTGGCACTAAAATGAATCTGATGCTTGCCAATGCTTTTGGTTTGTCCAAGACATGGATCGACAGTCTCAGAATATTCACCAAGGTGAATACTGATGTAGTGAAGGGCTTTTTGGAGGTGTTTCTTTTCTGAAGTTAGACTTGTTATCATTTCTTTTTAATCGTCCTATCATAAACCTGATGCTTAATCGTGCAAATAGGAAAGAAATGGCGGCTCCGACCAAAGACATGGTCTTAAATCAGTGGTGGATACACATACACTCTGCTTGTCAGAGAAAATGCACAATGTAAGAATGAGAGTGTGATTTTCCTCTAGACAGAAGTGTTTGGGAAATCTAGCATAACACCACATAACATTCCTCCAGGCACCTGGATTTAAAGGGAATGGCCAAAAGCCATTATACCCCGAAGCCCACCCATGATTAATTAAGACAGTATGTAGAATTATTTTGAAACATGCATCTGTCTGAATGATTCTACTCCATCATTCAGACGTTTTTAAAGGAAAACCTGCTTCTTGGTTCATATATCGATCCGCTGTCAGATCCTGTTTATTGTACAGTCCTGCCCACTATCACAGGAAGAATCAACAGTGAGTCAGTGAACGTTGTCTAGAATTACATGGCCATGGGAAGGAATTTGCTGCTATGGCAACTTTAGACGTACATAAGCAAATACTTTTTTTCCAGTACTTGGCCTCAGTTTAACTACACAATGTTCTCACATAACCAGACATGAATAGCCATTAATCTCAGAAATGCAGACATCAAATATTTCAGTTTAATTAGAATGTTACAGATAGCATTTCTCAATAGAGAAGGGTTCATTTTGACAGTGCTGTGAAACATTTGATGAGTCATTCTGAAAGACTGTTGTTTATCAGTGCAGAGATCTGAATGTGCAAACTTTTTTCTTAAGTATTTTATGTCTAGAGGTTTAACATCATCTGCCCTAACCCCACAAAAAGAGTCAGGGAAAACCGCTAACAATTCTTTTAACAGGGAAACAAAATGGATGGACAGTTTTAATGATTGGAACTGCATGTCAACAAGAAAATTGTTTGTTCATAGTCCCTATGTTATATTTTCCCACCACAGTTTATGATGTATAATATGCCTCAATGGGTTAATGGATGAGATTGAATTGCGTACGCTGCTTTAAACAAATGATTCTGATGACTGACCTTTCAGACGCAGCAAATCCTATTCAGCCGAGTGTGAAACCAGAACCTGCTACTTCTCCATTAAACGACTGCAGCCTCACTCTCACCGAGAACTGTTAAAACCAAATGAAAAGAACAAAATAACTCAACCATTAATGCTCACGCTGAAAGGTTCAAACTCAAGTGTTTCCTTCCTCAGATGTGTGACTTCAAAAGGGGGAAGCTGTGGGCTCCACCCAATTGCCTGGATTTTTTGTGTTAATTCGTAATTACTCACAGTTGTAATTAAGACTGAACGGGAGGCTTTTCAAAGGGAGGGAGCTGCGGCAGTGATGTCAGCAGTGCAAAGGCAATTATGGAAAAGAAACAGATAGTTCAGTTCCACTCAATATGTAAGAGGCTTTGTCTGATTGAAGGCTGAGTCAGTCTACCAGGGGTAGACTGACTGTATTGTTCAGTCTTTTTTAAGTTAAGTGCCATCCCCCCCCCCCCCCCCCCCCCCCCCCCCCCCCCCCCCCCCCCCCCCCCCCCCCCCCCACCAGGCCCCCCCCCACTCTCACTCCCTCACCCTCACCCCACCCCGGCATGAGGAATAGAGACGTTTTCTTCTTTTTAAACATGAATGCTGGATGAGTTACAGTGTCGACTGAATAACACATGCGTGCATGTAAATGAGGATAGTGGAAATATGGAAAGGTAAGGTCATAGTGGGGCCATCAGAGATTTACAGGTTTCAGATATCAGGCGATAAATTCAGCGGTCTTTCCTCTAGGATCACCACGACAGCTGCCTGCATGATGGACCTGCGCAGATACCCACTGGATGAGCAGAACTGCACCTTGGAGATAGAGAGCTGTGAGTGCCACTACGTTTGTGTGCCACACACATGCATACAGTACATACAGTACATACATAAATACACTGTGGTCACAGAGCCCACAAAGCCACGTGGGCTCAGTCACTGAGGTGGAGAACATCAGGATGCAATCTCACTCCTCTGTACCATTTTCTTCAGAATCAAAAAGGTGTTATCTTTAAAATTGATATGAAACAATATTGGCCAGTGGTTACCTCTCTGTGTCTGGATACATCAGATATTACAACCGTGGAACAATACATTTCGCACTGTTACGTTTGTGTTAGGTTAAGTGTTATGGGAGATATATGCTTTTGACCTATGCTGGACCTAGCATCAGATATATGAATATCAATATATGTTGATGTTTTTGTTGAAATTTTCCAGCTCAAACAAAGCAATACACATTGACATTACACTACAGTTTTAATACACAGTGACTAATATGGACCACACTGACTTCGCCATTGTCTTTCAATATGATCACTAATTAACACACAGTTTAAGAACATCCTAAACCCTATAAGGAAATGTTTACTGGTAATTTCTTTTCAGTCTGACCTGTTCAGAATGCTTCAGGTAAATAATGTGCATAGTTATACTCCAACACATAATTTGCTGTCTATGCATTGTAATAGTTGGGACTTAGTTAAAAAGCGAGTCTATTTGAATCTGCAAGACAGCAACACTCAAACCATCAAAATTAAACAGGTATTTAGCACTGTCCATATCTGTGGATAGAGTGGTGGCACAGCTCAAGGCCGGTATCTTGATTATTAAACACACACACACACGCGCGCACACACACACACACACACACACACACACACACACACACACACAAATGCATATACATTTTGAGGTCATTTGACAAATTTCAGCAGATGAAAAAATAACTAATCAATGAAGTCCTAATAATTAGAAGTAGCTAATTCCTTTAAATCTGGCTGCTGTCTTTTTGATAAGAAGGAGAATCTGAAGAGAGAGAGGCAAGCTGGTCCAATTAAATTGCTCTAATTACTGAAAGGGCAGCAGAGGTCTGCTGCACCACGATGCAGGCAGGAGACAGCCCAGAAACCTGCCAGAAAAAAAGCCAAGGCTTAATAATTGTTAGGATACCGCCTAACGGAAAATGGAAGATCTTCCTCTAAAACTGTATAAAGCTCTCTGCTTTGTAAGACTCACACTAATGATTCAAAAACTGTTTATGGTGGAGATGTGTGTTTCTGTTCCTCTTGAGTGAATGAATGGAGGAGATACTGTAGGTGGACTTCCTGTGTTGTGTGGATTGTGTTATATATTAACTGATGAATGGGTGAGTGTGAAAGCACTGTGAATTGTGACTATGACTAGAAAAGAGCTCTATAAATGCCGTATTGACCATTATATTAGTGCTGTGTGTGAAATGGGGTGTTTGGTGCTTTTTGGACTTGTGGGACAGCTGGAGAAAAAGAAATGGTGCGATGGATGCAGAAAGGTTGAGGGCCTGGTGCAGGATGTATCCAAAAAACTCTGCTATGTTCCAAGCTAAACATCCCTGGTGTAAGTATTGAATTGCATCCGATAGCGTTCTGCTCATATATGAGGAGCAGCTACAAGATGGTTGTGCATAGGCTGAGGAACACCACTCAGTCGAGGAATCTGGATCGGCACATTTAATCTCTGCACAAGTAGAATGAGGCACAGTCAGTACACACATTGGCACACACATTCTTTCCACAAGTCTCCAGCACAGGAGCTGTTCAGCTTTTGCTGGCTGCTCATGCATCTTTTTTTGTGCCACTGATCATAGCCCCCTTACTCCAAAAGACAACCCGGAACAACCCCAGACATCCATACACAGACATTTTACTTCATGCCAGAGCATGGAACACACAGGTTCTGAGAATATGCCCCGAAATAAAAATAATTTGAACATACCAGACCAGCTGCATATGCACTGTATTGTACCTGGGTCCAAGAGTGCTGGTTCTTGTGTCTCAGCTGACGTGTAACTTACCATCTCTTTCAGATGGATACACCACTGATGACATCGAGTTCTACTGGCAAGGAGGAAGCAATGCGGGCTCAGTCACTGGGGTGGAGAACATCGAGCTACCCCAGTTCTCCATCATAGACTACCAAACCCTCTCCACAAAAGCTGTGTTTGCCACGGGTAACAAAATCCTTGCTTTATGAGAGTCACAAGTTCAAGCAACAAGTCACTGTCCATGCTTTCCACTGTGTCCCCTGACACTCTACATCACAAAATATGTGACCAAGAGGCCATGTTGCCTACAGGATGCAATCTCACTCCTCTGTACCATTTTCTTCAGAACTGAAAAGGTGTTATCTTTAAAATTAATATGAAACAATACTCGGCTCCCCACAGGGTATATATTTTTCTGTGTGGGATATGTATTTGTCATTCAAAACAGCCCATGATAAAACAAAACACCCTGCATATGTCCAGATTTATATTAGAGAGCTGCGTATGTTATTGACAGAACATAAAGCAGTTGCAACTCCCAAGGCAGAGCAGCACATACCATTTAATTACAATAATTACTTACTCTATATCATGTATTGATGTGTTTGTTGAGAGCCTCCTTAATTCCAATAAGTACATCTTGTCTTGCCTCTTCAAATCTACTGTGCTCTGTGATTATGAAGATCAGTAATATTATCATAGTGAGGCTTGTCTTTTTAGTCACATGGATTTGGCCATCAGTGATGTGTCCTGACAGTCACGACCTACACACCCCATACCAGACATGTATTACGTGTATTTATGTGTACATTTCAGCGTAGTAAACATCTGGGTCTCCTTTAGCTTTTTTCCCAGGCTGCAGAGTGACTCATGCTCCCACTCACATATTCCGACATCTCAAACCCGGGTCTTATCAACAAGTGGCAAAAATACATATCTGGTTCCTTGTAAAGTCTGCATTTTATATTATGCTATATGTTCTGTGTCCTTCACAGGCTCCTATCCACGTCTGTCCCTGAGCTTTAAGCTCAAGAGGAACATTGGCTATTTTATCTTGCAAACCTACATGCCTTCCATCCTGATTACCATCCTGTCCTGGGTATCCTTTTGGATCAACTATGATGCCTCGGCTGCCAGAGTAGCATTAGGTCAGTGAGCTTTTAAATCCTTACAGATCAGCTGCAGCATTTGCTGATTTGACTTTCAGTCATGCTAGTGGTGTGACTCAATGCTGTGTTCCCCGTTGATTGGTTGTTTGTTACACCACATTGATCCGGACTTACACATCTCAACACTTTTGAGATGTTCCTACTAATCTAGGGGAACAATTTCTGTGTTGGTCCATTCCACTTACTATTACATAGATTGTTTTTTACAGAGAGGCTTGCAGATACTATGGAAAGGAGAGTTTGTGCAAAGAGTGTATTTATTGGTCAATACACTTTTCACAGTCTCCAGTTAAGCTGACAGACCTTCTCTCCCGCTATTCCGTCATCTGCTTGTCTGCAGGCATAACCACGGTGCTGACCATGACCACCATTAATACTCACCTACGGGAGACTCTGCCCAAGATACCCTACGTCAAGGCCATTGACATTTACCTCATGGGTTGCTTTGTCTTTGTCTTTCTGGCATTGCTGGAGTACGCCTTTGTCAACTACATCTTCTTTGGCCGTGGTCCTCACCTGCAGAAGAAAGTTGCAGAAAAGGCTGCCAAATCCAACAATGAGAATAAGAGCAGACTGGAGAGCAACAAAGTGCAGGTGGGAAAAAAATGTGTTACTAGTTTTCATGATATGTTTTCGTGATTTCAATTTCAACTAAATAAAATGCTGTATTTTCTGTTTTCAAAATGAATTTTGTAAACTCTGATAACCTCCCTCAGGTTGATGCTCATGGCAACATCCTTCTGACCAACCTTACCAGTGAGATGGGGGGAGCAGATATGATGGGTGCGCTCAACGATCCCAGGGCTACCATGTTTTCCTACGACAGTGCCAGCATACAGTACCGTAAACCCATGACGAGCCGAGACCTGTACGGACGGCCGGCCATTGACCGGCCAATGGGCCATAAAAAGGGTCGCTTGAGAAGAAGGGCCTCACAGCTCAAAGTCAAGATCCCTGACCTCATGGATGTTAACGCCATAGACAAGTGGTCCCGTGTTGTCTTCCCAATCACATTCACCTTCTTCAACCTGGTCTACTGGCTTTACTATGTCCACTAAAATGGCAGCAATGGTCCTGTGCAGCAGCACCACTGCAAATGATTTGTTAAAACAGCTACCTAGATCTTGTACGGCAATGAAAAGAGTCCATTTATATCAATCCTGTTTTGGATCTAGCAGTAGTAGTGTCTTTACAATGTACATACAATTTAAAACAGAGGTATAATATCAAACAGAGTAATAATTTATACAAAAAATCCCTATCACTTTTACTGTACTCATCCATAGAATATAGATACAGGGGGTCCTCGAGTTACGTCGGAGATCCGTTCCTGAGAATATGTCGAAACCGAATTTCGACGTAAGTCGGACCATACATTCATTGTGCCATTGTGCATACATTGTGCCACCAGATGTCGCTATAACACCACGCTAAAATAAGAGTTTATTATGGTGAATTGCCTTTTGTCCCTCTTGTCCCTCTTGACACACCGTAGGGGTTGAGATCACCAGTGTAATGAGAATTTCCTTTAGATTTCTGATATCAACCGTGTAGTCCCTGTGTTGTGAATAAACCTACGGTATCGCCAGGATCCCGAACGCATCTGTGTCCATGTGCATCCCCTTACCGGCTGCCGCTGCACCCCCCCGCCCCCCTCGCCCCCCCGCCAGCCGGCCGGCCGGCCATTTCACATAAGTAAACACAGCTGTGGAGGTGCTGAGAGACAGAGAGAGCGCTCACCAACGAGTTCCCGTGTGAAGTCTGTATGTATTTACGGGGCAAACCGCTTAAGCCGAAACAAGGAAGTTCATGGGAGACGGGTCGTAACCACGAAAACGACGTAATTCGCGACCGACATAACTCGAGGACCCCCTGTATTGACAAAAAAAATAAAAGGACACTGTAGAGGTATTTTCAAGTCCAAACTTGCCAAAAAGACTGACCCCAACATTATTGTCCTTCAATGGTTCAATCTATTTTTCTTACATTGTGTTATTTCCCCTTTTGCATGTGAATGAAACACTTTTATTTGCTCTTAAGATACAAAAAACAAAACAAAACAAAGTGTGACTAGAAAACAGAAGCCAGGTGCCAAACGTGGCTAACTAAAACAGTTTTCACATGATTTTGTGATTAAACCTACGCTAACCAAGCTAACAGAGGGTGTTTGGGTGAGTGCCATAAATAAAGTAATCCACATGTGGTTCCATTTCAGTGCTATGTGTGAGGTAAAGCTTGTGGAGGTGAGTCTGAAAACTCTGAAATGGTACATTGCTTCCCATTAGTGACATGATTTTGTTAGGCTTGTGCTGAGTGCATGTAAAGCAAATCCAGTTTTCTTTTCATATATCTATAAAAAAAGCTTTGCATGGCTCTACTGGGCCCTGTATTATAATCATTATACTGTATGCTTTTGAACAATCACTGCATTTAAGATAATGATCTCTCCAAACATAAATTGTAGTCGGACTTGTATGAACAATACTCTCACATTGTCTGGGAACATGTACAATGCAATTTTCTTTCAAAGAAATCAGGTATGAATGACCAATGATGTCACCATGCTTTAAAATCACATTCAAAGTGTCAAGCCCTGATAAAACACTGCTGGTGTTGAAACGCCTGGTAGTAGTGACTTTTGAAAATAACTGATGATCTCTTATAGTTCATCACCAAGCCTGAAATGAGACGGGATGTGAGGGAATGTAAGACTGTAATGCAGGACCCTGGACATGACCCAAACCTGCGGTTAACCCAAACCAAGATCTTACTCATACCAAGTGTATTATATTTGCCTAAACCAATCCGTGCTACAAGTGTTTATCATGTTTTATTTTCACTAACTGAAGTCTTGACCAAGTCCTTAACATGCTGTGCTTACCATGCACAGACAGGCTATACCAAGCAGTTGCACTAAGATCAGTCCAGAAACTCTTTGTTGCACCTTGTCATAGATTATTCAGTCCAGTAGAACACACTGCAGGGGTATAAACAACATTCTTACAGATATTTCCTCTGCTGGTGTTTTGATAATGTTGGTGGAAGAAACTGTAATGTGTTGCTCCGAAAATCTCCCATAGTTTTTAGTTGGGTTGAGATCTCATGTCTCTAAATGCTTTCCCCAGTAACTAACATGTATTTCATCAAATCATAGGTTTAATGCTTTTCCCGCCACATTTTGTTCTTCCAGCTACTCTATATTTACAGCTAACTGTGCTGGGCAAAATGTTTATTTGTATACTGTAAACAATACCTAAGGCCCAGAAGTGCAAAGTTTTTAGATTAGAGCTTTGCAATGGGACTTTACACTCTAGTGACCAGAAACTGCAAACTATTTACTGTAAATACTCTTTTGGCCTCAGTACCAGCTACAACAGGTCATATGGTCTTAGTCGGACTAATCAAGAGTTGTAAGACCTTATGGTCTTATTGACTGTCTGCCCTACTAGCTATGTCGAAAGTCTTAATAAACGAGTTGTTACTGTCATTAACAACACAATATGACACAGATGGACATGACAGTGGGCACAACATAAAAAAAACATTAAGAAGAAACATTTCAAAATAAGAAAACTCAAAAATTGCACTTATATATAGAACATAGAATTTCAGAAAGTATTCAATATGACCAAAACTGTTTTAAAGAAAGAGACATAAATAATAGTAAGAAAAAAAGTTCAGTTGAGGATAACACTTGGCAGGATGGAAACACGATGCTTAAAACCAGTGGTTGTTTTATCAGGACTTTGGGCAAACATACAAAAAAAAAACCAAAAAAAACTTCAACAAGACACAGTATAACAGTGTCCTCTTTTCTCATGGCTGAATATTGTGCCTTTACCAAGAATCTTGATATTTTCACAGGGTTTAACTTAACTTCTAAACCATCTTGTACTTTTTCTAGATAAAGAAGAACAAGGAGTACAGGAATCAGAATTGGACACTTTGACTCTAACGTGGTACCATGACCTAAGTGTAGATTGTAGTGAGACATTCCAGCATTACGATGACAATCTTTTGAATTCACTGTCCTGCGAGTCTCCTGCAAACTGGTCTCCATCCTGTCAGTGTTGCCGTTTGTGGACGAAAAGGAGGTGAAAAGGGAGAAAGAAAGGGAAAACAACTTGCCGCTCTCCACAACAAAGGATGCAGCGTGGAACAGACATGCTCGCTGTGGACAGAGGCGCTAATGGAAGCCTTGAACATCAAGTTTGCCCACAGGCTGTGGACGGGGCGGACATGTGCTGGACTCTTATTGTGTAAAATTCCTGTACAAATTTCCTCTTAAGCTCTATATGTTCTCTCACTCGGAAGGGGATGCGGGTGTGTTTGTGTAAAGAAAAACATAGGACACTGTGCAGGAATGCTTGTATGGACATTTTGTGTGTGTGTGTGTGTGTGTGTGAGGGAGAGAGAGAGATGGAGGAGAAAGAGAGCGGGCTTATGGATATATGTGAAAGGTAGAAAACAAAATAAATTCTTTGAGTCAATTTATAGAGACTGCAAAGAACAGAGCTTAAATAAAACTGCTGACATCTCAAACAGCGACATTTATTGGTGATAGGTACGTTATTGACGGTGTTATTAATACAGTACATACATTTAGGGATGAGTCAAGGGTCAGACATGACAGGAAAAAACATTGGTGCAGATCCAGTCGAGACAAAAGTGCAGAAATGTTTCCTTCACAACATTTCATTAAGTTGAGGGTTCCCAAACGTTTCAGCCCTGCAGGCCTCTGAGGGCCCTGTGTGCTACTATGATACAACTTCAGATAACAATTATGGCTAAAATTTATTTAGTTTGGCATTGTATTTAATTTAGGAAAAAACATATTTTTCAAAATTTCTGATTGACTACTGTTCATCCAACAAAAGCTTGCTAACAAAAAAGAAAAGGAGATGCATCATCTCTTCCACAGGTTTAGCCCTTGCTTGTGACGGCCAGCTGTAGCACAGTGACTGCTGTCTTCACAGAGTGTGCAGGGCCTGGAGTGAAGCTGTGGTTGGCTAGAGGAGGATGCCATTAGTCCAGTTAGCATGTCTGCAGCTGTCAGCACCAATGCTCATTCCCATGATTAATGTGAAACTCTGGAGTGAAGGCGAATGCCATTAGCACATTGAGCATAGCAGCGTCTGTCGGCAGTTGTACCCATTCTTATTATTAACCAGGCAGTGAATGGTCTAATGAAGTGGAGGGCTGCAGCCTCAGTACAAATGTCAGCTCGACTTATGCAGAGCACACAGATGCTCCTCTGACCACTTATCCCCACTTACTGGGACTGCTCATACTCTTTATATGAGACGCTCACCATGTTTAAAATCAGTTTGAAGACAACAAAACTATTGGCCTGTCCAGCGAAAAGATCCCCTGCCTCTGGGACAAACTTAACACAAGGTCCACAGTTTGTGTAAAAACTAGATTCTGATCGCAAGTTATTAGGAGGACATTTCAATCTTCATGGTTCTGCAGAAAGAGTTTAGTTAAGTTTAGTTAAGTTAGTTAAGTTAAGTAATTGTTAAGTAAAACATTTTTACAAGTTTTGAGTAAAAAACAAACAAACAAAATAACGAGAACAAACAATGAAACAAAACTTTTGACAAGGAGCAGAATTACTGACCTAACCAGTCCATTTATTGATTTAAGTGGATGGAGAACGTTTATGACCATATGGGTAATTTTTAGAATTTATTCATACATTTATGGCTCCCATAGAGAATACCACAAAAACAAATCCGCACATTTCTTGTAATGTGCGGATACATTCTTTGTTGAGCAGTGGTAGGGCACCTCCAGGCTGTAGGATGTACAAGGCAGTGATATAATGCATAAAAAAAGGACACTGGTACCTGTATGCATCATGGTGACTATCAGGAAGAGTAGATGCTGACCATGGCACTTGTTTGGCAAAAGAAATCTTTTATTTGAATTAAGACACAAACCACTGAGCCTCCTTTGCAGGAGTTAGACTGCAATGATGAGGTTAACTCTCTCTGCAGTTTGGTTCCAATAAAGGGCATTCACATGGTTCATCCTGACATGTTATGAGCTAGGTTATGTGGCGTGAGAGCCAATGACTACGAAGCTGAAACACAATTTAAACATTCAAAAACATTTTTTATTATCTATTTATGAATATGACAATAGAAATAAAGGCTTTTTGTTCTTTAGATTTTATGACATAAGATTATTTTTCAGCTTGTCCATTTTAATACTTTTGCTGAAAACAAACAAACAAACGGTTACATTTATTTCCAAAAGCAAAGATGAATTAAAATGAATAAAAATTACTCCAGCATGCTTTTGGCACAACACAGTGCACTGCAATAGTGTGGTGTGTTTAGCTGCTCACGTGTCTAACTGAATCACAGCTAGAACTCACTAATCACAATCACGTCTAAAAGCGACAACAATGTGTCAACAACACACAGCATCATGGGAGAGAGTCACTTTCACACCTCTTTTGACAGGTCATCTGTGTCCTGGATGTCTTGAAGTCACGGATCAGCGCTCGACAATCTCTCCCTTTATTTTAACTGCAGCACCACCTACAAGACCAAAATAAATGTAAGCAAATATAATTTCAGAAATTCCTTAAAATATAATACAATAATAATTGCTCAAGTCTGGTGAAATACTGTATCCATCATCATAAAATATTATGTAGATGTCCAATTTGTAATAATGAAACAAAAGCTAGTCAGTTCTAAGTGACTAGCAACACATCAAATGACTGTAATGTGAGTGGTGTGGTTTGTAGTGTTTACATGACACTGACAACAGCAACTTCATACAGTATGTTAATGCTAAAATGTATACAAGTACATTTTATTGTTCTTCAGTTCTGCCCCCAAGTGACCAAAAAAGATACTACATGTAGTAAAGTAGTTCACTGGTGGTGAACAGTGGTTCTGTGTTTCTTTATGCACAGATGTTTTATTGCTGAGCGAAGGCTGAGTGAGTGTGTGAAATGTAACAGACAGGGAGTGCAGCACCAAAACGTACCAGCTCACCACATGTTTCCTGTTCATGTTCCTGACCTGAGCCCTGAGAGAGAGTCTGACAACACAGGCGCTTTGATGGGTTGTGTCATAACACAACTCGGAGAGACAGGAGCACTGTCTGTGGCTGTCAGACAGATTAAGTCATCAATCTTTTAAAGTACAACAGCTCACAAATACAGGGAGTCCTCGAGTTAAATTTTCGACGTAATTCGGAACATACATTCATAGGGAAGGTAGTTGCAAAGTTGTGCCACCAGATGTCGCTATAACACCACCGTACAATAAGAGTTTACTGTGGTGAATTGCCTTTTGCCTTTTTTTATTACAATGCAAACAGTAATAAACAAAGAAAGAACAATTACATAGCATTATTATATTATATTATATTATTCTACCCGTATAATTAATAATTATAAGTCATGTTGTTAATGTGTTGTGTACACGTGGCATGTTATAAAAGAGTGAGAACTGTTACACAGCACCTACATCACACACTGATGCTGAAACTTTTTTTTATTAGAATGCTGAACAGTTATAAAAGAGTGAGAACTGTTACACAGCACCTACATCACACACTGATGCTGAAACTTTTTTTTATTAGAATGCTGAACAGTTATAAAAGAGTGAGAACTGTTACACAGCACCTACATCACACACTGATGCTGAAACTTTTTTTTATTAGAATGCTGAATAATAATAAAAGAGTGAGAACTGTTACACAGCACCTACATCACACACTGATGCTGAAACCTTTTTTTATTAGAATGCTGAACAGTTATAAAAGAGTGAAAACTGTTACACAGCACCTACATCACACACTGATTTTGGTCTTCCAGCCAAAGCACTAATAACCTTTCCATCTCAACGATGAGACCACTGCGGTGCTTAGTAATCATAGTCGATTTCATCGGAGCAGATCCTTTCACATGTTCAATGATGCGATCTTTATCCTTGATGATTGTTGCGACAGTCGTATGGCTTAGGCCAAGTGATCGGCCGATGTTTGCCGCTGTTTCTCGATTTTCGGATCGCTTAACAATGTCAAATTTAACTTCCAATGTGATCGCTTTCCTTTTCCTCAAAGCAGCAGAGTCTGCCTTTCGCTTGGGAGCCATAATGAAGGGAGCAAAACACCCCAAAATGGCGTCCACTGTAGCAACACGTGACGACATTTACTTCCGCCGAAAACTACGTCCCGTGTGAAGTCTGACGTATTTAACAGCTTAAAGCGAAACAAGGAAGTTCACAGGAGATTGTCGTAACTACGAAAACGACGTACTTCGCGAACGACGTAACCTCGAGGACTCCCTGTACTGAGGTTTATTTTTACATTTTTAATATACAAGTAATAAAGTAATTCCCCTAAAGAGCTGAAGACTGCAGTTTTTTCTGTTTGTTACAAAGTAAAAAATAAAAGCAATAAATTATACTCCCACTCCTATTGCATCTGATTTTCTGTTCACTGCGCCACAAACGAGATTGAGTGTTTGTGTGTATGTGCATGTGTGCATGCATGTACTTCATCATTCTGTGATAACCCACAGTAGATGGCTGGATTATAAATTATAAATAAAGATAGCTGTTTGAGGGTTGGATTTGGTGCATGGCTTGGATAAAAAACAGTATATGTGCATGATCTCAAAGCATACAACTAACTACAGTGTGTGCGTGTGTGTGTGTGTGTGTGTGTGTGTGTGTGTGTGTGTGTGTGTGTGTGTGTGAAATGCCTCATGAGTTTAGACCTTTTCGCCCACTAAGCACAATTAAAACTGCAGAGTGAATACTTTGTAAATCCAGTGGATGAGAGTTGTGGCTTTTTACTGAGCGGGTCCTGCCACCTACATTTCAGTCTCCATGAACATGAATAATTCAGCATCTGGCAGTGTTTCTCCTGGTACCTTTTAAATCATTATTTTCTAATTCATTAATGTTTGAACCAGTTTATCCCTTGGCTTGAGTCAGAGCTGCTCCTCCTCCCACCCTCCATAAGCAGACAAGGACACAGCACCATAGCCAACATGGCGCCACCACTCTATTACATAATTTACTGCACCTCTTACTTACCAACACAACCTCCGGGTGAATTTCAAAAAGTTACAAAAGATCATATCTTTATTGAGATGGTGTCATTGTTGAGCTAAACTGACACTTGGTTAACTGTGTTATGACAGTGTGGCAAACAAGGATCATTACACTTTTCAGGATCAAAATTGCTTTCACAGAAAGGTTGTGTTAGGGGAGCGGTTTCTGTATAAACACTGTACAACTGCAGTGTGTTCACACTGTCTGACACTGCATTACAAATCCACTCACTCCATGTTTGGTTCCTGCAGCTCATTCTAACATCCCCCAGCATATATAAGTAGTGCTGATGTATGGTTTCACTGGTAAAACTGAAACATACCATTCATTTAAGGTTTATGACATGTCTTGCTTCCAATAAAATGTACTACAATACGCTAGTCTTCTATTTTATGTGAGATCATAATATAATGCTTATATTTAATGCTATATTTTAGTGTCAGTCATATATTTGTTAACGCGTAATCAGATATCTACAAAAGAAAATCATATTTATGGTTCAAAATTCTATAAAGTAGGTGTTTATCCACAAGGGCTCAAACCCTCTGTATGAGGCTAATGGGATCAGCTAAAGAAAATTAAAATTATTCATGTCTTAAAGCTTTATGCAGGCAAACAAATACACAATATTCATTATTACTTTGGGTCTACCTTATTAGCAGCCTCTAGAGACGTGATGAGTGTGTTTAACTCTTCTCTGTTCATCTCCATGGTGACAGGCCGTCTGTCGCCGTTCTCTCTCACATCCAGACTGAGACTGAGTAGAGGAGTGTGAAGGGATGCGATCTTATCACTGGACAGAGCCAACTAGAGGGAGAGGGAGGGGGAAGACGGGGGCACAGAGGAGGTGACATTAGGACACAGCAGGGACAGCCGGTGGAGACAACCTGTGCTTCCTGACATCCTGACATCTTTAGTAGTTCTTGGACAAGCTGGGACCCTATGGGCTGAATTTTATTTGACATGGTGAATTTATCTTATCCTTCTCTAGCACATGGACCAAACATAAAAAGATTTAAACTTAAACATACTTGACATTAATTTCAAATGCTAATCCAGTTATAACTTCTACACTGTAAGCACATCTGATGCAGGGGACAGACCCACCCATTCAATACTGACCAGTAAAGCAATAAATCACCTTAAGCTGCCAGTCAAAATCCTGCAGTGTGGCAGAGGAGATGGCATTGGTCCTGTGGACCAAAGCACGATGGATCTCCTCCTCTCTGGATCTCAGCACACTCAGCAAAACCTCAGCATGGCTGCTGCCTACGTCTGCCAGTCCAGCTCGCACCTGTACACATCCAGAAGGAAACGAGTAAACTCTGACCTGAGAGCAGCCACACACTGCTACTAGCACCTCCTCATCATCCATTTAACTGCTGCTGAGGTTTAAAAAGAAACGATTCCATACCTGCGTTACTTATTCTACAGATGGCAAATTTCACCGTGTGAAAAACCAAAATACATTACTACAGGATGATCAGAACATATAAAGTCTATAATCATAATGGAAAAGACGAGAAGGAAAAGCCATCTAACCTCGTCATCAGAGCTGTTGTTGCCCACAGCCAGGCAGAAGAAAGCACTCAGGGATTCGTTCAGCTCCAGCCACTCCTCCGGGCTCCAGGTGGCGCTGTAATCCTCCCTGTGTGGAGGCTCTCTGCCACACAGTCCATCCACCACCCTGTGACAAAACTATAGAGCAGACGATACTGAGAGGGCTGGGGTCCAAATTGGATCCATTTGATAGTGGTAGAAATTTGTTGTTTTGTTTTGTTGACTGATTAGCAATGGTGTCAAATGTCAACAGCTGACTGATTACAACTCCTGCTGCATTATGTCAGACTTCATTTAATCCTTTGATGGAAGATTGCTTACAAATCTTTAGAATCAATTGAAATAAAAAGAAAATGTAGAGACAGAAACGCCACTCTCGTAAACAGCAAACTGATGTTTGAACCAGCACTGTTAACACTGATTTTAACTATCATAACTGTGGTCCATGTAAAATACACAGGTCCAGTAAGTCCTCCTCTGCTGAGGTCTGAACAATTTGATAGAAGCTCATGAGTTTAGCCAAAAAATCTGTTTACTTAATACTTTTATTGAACAAAACTTCTTTTGCATACTCAAACCTGATAATCTGCTGAAACAGGCAAAAGTACAATGCCTATATTTGGACAATCACAAACAACAAACAGAGATTAACAAATGAGTTTAACATCTATTTAAAGACTGAAGACTTTTGCAGAGAAACAAGGTCAATGGCAGCAGACACCAGAGAAATAGCACATAAGGCTTGGGAAGAATATAAAGTATGCTTACTTTTATATCCTCTCAGTCTGTCAACCTTTGGAATTTCAAAAGGTGAACAGCATGTTCAAGATCAATTTCATGTAATTCAACGTTTTAACTTGCCTATCTGAACATAACATTAATTAGCAGCTAATGATAGCAGCACATATTGACCCAAATAGTACTGCTGAGCTGACACCCAGTGGTTCTATTTTCATCTATTCAATCACTCCCCCTGACTCTGCAATGAATCCCTGAAATGTTTCTGTGCTTCAGTGTTTTTTCAGCTGAACAGCTGCACCTAAAATAAAACATTTCTGACCCCACAGATTTAAAACAGACGATTTAAATAAATCATTCAATGAAACAATGATTGTGATACGTCAGAGGCTACTACACACCATTCGCACTGTGCCAGAAGTCATAGTTGCTTTAACAATAGACTAAGTTTGGTCTGTGTATTATAACAAAAGATACGACTGATCATTTACAGGCGCGCCATACAAGTAAATACAAAATACACTCGCTACTGCTGCTATTTGTTACTGGGGCTACAAGCATCACTGGGACTCACGTTACGCCACTACACAGCGTCTGGCAGGATACTAAAGAAGGACAGTAATAATATAAATCGGTTAGATGTCTTGACGTTTTATAGCTGCTACATTCAGAAGTATATGTAGTAAGTCTCCTGAGTAAGACGCGTGGTACTTACTTTTAGACAGTCCGTTACAGGGAACCTGCTGACTAAAGCCACCATGTTTTCATGCGCTTCCTTCCGCTAATCAGCTGATCTCAGTCACGTGTTACAGTAAGCCGCGTTCATGTGGCTGTGTAAAAATGAATTTCATCATCTGTAATCTGTAATATAATGTGTGTTTTAATGAACCGACTGCTGGAAATGTCGCTCCGGACGCTGGACTCCTTTGAAGATTTCCATTTTAATGGCACCTTCATCACTAGCGAGGAGGCAACGTTCAGAGATATTATATTGTACATTTATAATACTTTCTGAGTTTTTAAGATGAATTACAGAGATGCAGAATTTATTGCAAAGACTGATTAACCCCTGCATGTAATCAACTTGCATGGAACTACGCATATACTGTGCAAATTCTTTAAAGCCAATTTAAAAAGTCGCAAATCTTCAGTGGGCTTCCGGTGGACGACGGGGAAGGCGAACGTGTCGCAGCTCCGGCGAATGCGCCTGGTGTTTCATATCCTGGTTTGTGTGAAGTGGTGGTGCAGGGGTTGGTTGTTTGTGAGGTTCTCTGATCGGCAGCAACAGTGATGTGAGCGGAGCTTCTGGAGCGGCTGAAGCTTCTGGAGCTTCTGGAGCGGCTGAGGCGGCTGAAGCGGCTGAAGCGGCCTCGTATGGACATCAGCAGGGTGAGTGCTGTCAGTCCGTCGCTGTGCTGTGCACCTTAGCTGCTCTCTCTGAGCGAGAGACGGGAATGGACGAGACTGGCGTCTTCATTCATTTCAGTAACGGGGGAAACGAACACCGGCCCACAGGTCCACAGGCCCACAGGTCTCCGCTGACACTCCTGTAAACTCCTGTGCGACACCCGGCACACACACACACTATACTGTACACACACTGCTTTCTGTGTGAGTGATGTGATATCTGCCTGCTTTTCCTCTAATTTCCTGTCTCACACTCATAAACAACACAGCAAGGCTTTCTGACGCCGTGATGTTTACGCACTTCAAACGGGGAGAGAACATACGCATCGTAGACACTGGTTCTTTACACCAACAAGGGGAACTGACCACCGGGATGTGATGGACAGGATCATATCACATGGCTAAAAACAACGCCCCTATTGATTCACTGAAAACTTGCCAAAGCAGCAGTTTTAAAGAAGTCTGTAAGTGAGGCTGGATGTGATAAGTCGAAATGTCATTATAACCACAAACATGTCAAACAGAATGGCTAGCAGGCCAGCGTTATGATCAGCTGGTTATCATCAGCTAACCAGCTGATTATTTTGCTTCCATCATGGCTTCCGGGCTTTTTGCTAATTGTTGGTCTTTTGTGTTGAGCTTTGTAACTTCTCCTCTTGAGCTGAGGTTCATATTTTATTCTTTCTTTGTTAAACCATGTTTCATTTACAGGGGGTGGATGGTTTCAGAAGTCAGATATGCATTAGTTATAGAAGATGTACTGTATATTCCCACATCACCAGTCACTTACAGTATAACATTCATCACTTTGGGATGAACCAGAAAGCTTATTGTAAATCAGGCTTTACAGGCCAGCATCAGTTTCAGATGTTACTAAGCCATCCAGCTACAGTACACAGTACAGAAGCTCTGGGCATTCTGATTCACGTGAAATGATCGCTGCACGTCGCTTGGTAACATGTACAGCAGTCACTGCTTTTCACTGCTGTACATATTACCAAGCCTGCCTGGATGACTGGAAAGATCAGTTTTAGAAAACAAAGCTTCAGACTGACGGAATGAGCTGCAGAGATCATGTGACCTGATGGGGTTTCTTTGGTGTAAATGTTTCAGGAGGGTGAGTACTGTAAGCTCACAGCTTTATGGAGAGTCCTAATGTTCACTTCCTCTAATATATGCCAAATTTGCTAAGTGAAACCTGAACACCCTGCCTAAAAGATGTTGGCTCTTGAACATCCAATATTCAAACTTCCAGTCCTGTACAAGACATGTGATACTCATAGTCATGCAGCTGTTTCAGGAAGTATCTGTGTGCGCATAACTCTTGAGCTGTCAGCTGTGAAAAAAAGGAGCGTGCAGTGCAATATGAAATGCAAATAAAGCAGAGATTTTCATCTCTCGGTCTGGTTTTCAACACAGTCATAATAATGTCGTAATCGACAGTGACCATGCAGCAAAACTCCCAATATTTATTTTGTTTTCCCATATTTTTGATCAATCAATAAAATTGTACTTGTATGAAATATTTGGATGCCATCATAACACATGCAGTAGCTTCAGTCTCTCCTATCTCTGTAAATATCCTGTCGCAGTGTGCTGAGAATGGTGATTGGTGAGTATGGCATGTCGCAGAGCTGTGTGAGCCAGCTCCCACAGACCTGTGCATTAAGAAAGACTCGACCACTCATAAGACCAGAGACAGCAGTTTGCACACATGTTGCATAGTTCAGGCCACGCTCAGCCTGAAGGTGAGAGCTGGGAATAGACACCGCCTGCGTATTTGTTCTGTAAATATTAGCATTTTGAGCAAATATGTTTCTTGCAAAACAGTTCATAAAGATTGTCCATTTTCTATCCAACCTGTCTGCTTATCACTGTGAGAGAAGAGGTTTTGAACCTTCACGTTAGTTCCACAGGGCGGCAGGGTGGTACAGTGGTTAGCACACTCTCCTTGTGTCTGCAAGCTCCCACAGTCCCGCAGTCCAAAGGCCTGCGTACTGGGGGTTAAGTTACCTGGTGACACTAAAATGACAATAGGTGTGAATGGTTGTTTGTCTCTGTATGGTGACTTGTTCAGCCTGAACCCTACATCTCACCTCGTGTCAGCAAGGATAGATTCCAGCTCACAGCCCAAAGCGATGCTCTCAGGATAAGCAATAGATAAAGGATGTTGTTGTTGCACAACATTTATGCCTGAACTGTTCCTGTATTTTCAGGGATTCTGTTAACACTTCATTATCCCTTAAACTTTCTCTCACATACTCTGTGTCTGTGGAGTAAGACATTAGTACAAACCAGGGAGGCGGGTTGTTCTGATATATCGTTTGTGGCCTTCTCTTTGCAGGAAGAGGACCATTCAGAGGAGCAGCCACAGAGGAGGGGGCCGATCCACTCTCGCAGACCGGCTGCATAGATGGAGAGGCTCCACTGGGTGCGCCATCGCTGTCGGTCTCTGCTAGCAGGAGACTCGGGGCGAGGCTGGTACTCTCCCCCTGATGGCTTGCCCAGCAAAAGTTCCCTTGATGCCCACTGCTCATTGCACAGAGTCAGTGGGAAGCGAAGGATAGTGTTCGCTTGCCAAGGGCCCCACCAACATGAGAATGAAGCCGCCTCCAAAAGCTACAAGGGCAACGCTATCCGCACTACCAAGTACAGGCTTTTGACTTTCATCCCCATGAACCTTTTCCAGCAGTTCCACAGGTCAGATTACTACTGTGACCCAGTAACATGGCATAACGCCACTGAATCATTTCTGTGCTTTTTCAGTTTTGAATAGGCTTATTCATATACAGCCCTGTCTGGACTGGACTTATTTATGAGCTGGCCATTTAGCAAGAATGAGGAGTAGGCCAAAGCTTCACCCATGTGCCATTTGTTGTTGACTGTAAACGATCATCACCAACAGCGAAAACACAAAGCTCTCTGAGATGCAAAAGAAAAACTGTCTTGAGAGACCGAGCTTTGAAATCTGCATCAGTAATGGGCTCATATGGGGCTTTGGTGAGAGGCTTCAATACAAGGGATGAGTCCCAGCTCGGTACAGCCGGAGCACAGGTGACGAGCTCCCCGGTGGTTTATGCATCACACCAGCTGTGGTGCTGTCTGTTGTCTCTAGTAAACGGTTGTGGTGGAAAAATCACTGAAGACTCCTCAGAGCCTGATGAGCAGTAACTCTGTTCTGATGATCAAGGTGGTTACCACAAGCTCCTGACCATTCTGCCCCACTGATGACTCCCTATCCCATCACATGTAAACCCCATGTCATGCAGTGCATTGATGATGATGGCTGACGAGAGTACATCCGTTGTTAGGTTGGTTTTCCTGTACCTGGTCTCTAAGGTGAGAGAGGCAAAGAGGATGAGGGTTTCAATAGGGTGAAGACTTCCCAGGAGCAGGGGCATGATTTTATTCATATAAGGCGTCAGGTACAGGCAGAATTCAGGTTATAAGTTTATTTATACTGTAAAGACAGATCACATGATGTGTGAGTGAGCGAGTCTGGGTCAAGTTACTTAACTTTTCTAAAGGGAACTTTTCTGAAGGGACCAAGAAGCTCAGCAGTAAAACAACAAGATCACTGGGAAAAAGTGCCGTTCCTATGGAATCCTCCTGGCTTAAACAAAATGCTGGTATTTTTGGAATATTTAAATGAGTTGTTAGACACTTAAACATTTTTTACTTCCACAGTGGTTTTAAAGAGAGGCTTTTAACAACTAGTGGTGTTAATTACCTCTCACTTTAATTCCATCAGAGGAGTTATTACATTACATTATTATTTAGCTCCCATGAGGAATGCTACGTTTCATTTTTACACCTTGCCTATATTAAATATCATATGGATGATAGTTGGGGGTTAGGTTAATTGGCCACTCTAAATTGTCCTTAGGTGTGCATGTGAGTGTGAATGGTTGTTTGTCTGTATATGTATTCTGTGTTGGCCCTGCGATGGACTGGCGACCTGTCCAGGGTGTACCCTGCCTCTCGCCCGATGTCAGCTGGGATCGGCTCCAGCTCCCCCCGCGACCCTTAACAGGATAAAGCGGTAGAAAATGAATGAATGAATGGATGATAGTTTGTTCTTCAGCAGACAGAAGGGCAGGAATCTTGACTAGACTAAAGGCATTTTCCCTTACATTCCCAATTCCCTTATAAGAACCTCCTGTAAAAAAAGGGAGAAGAACAGACAGAGGAAAGTGTGAGAAATGTGAGTTAACACATTAACGTCAGTTCATACTGTGCACCCACTCACCTCTTTCAATGCAGATAGGTGATATGATTGAAACTGTCCAGTTTAGATATATCTATCAAGCTCTGCTCGTTCCTTCACAGGGCTGCCAACCTCTACTTTCTGTTCCTGGTGCTGCTGAACTGGGTGCCGGTTGTTGAAGCCTTTCAGAAGGAAATTACCATGATTCCGCTGCTGGTAGTTCTAACTGTCATCGCCATCAAAGATGCTCTGGAAGACTACAGACGGTATCTGTTCGACAAGAAGGTCAACAACAACATTGCACAAGTTTTCTGTGGGTGAGTGAACCTGTCAGCTAAGGGTCAAAGGTTATTTAACTTATTATTATATTTTATTATATTAATATTATAATTAAAGAGGTGTTATGGTATGATAATTAAATGTAATGATAATTCATAAAGCCAAATGTAGTATGAAAGTAAATGTGGAATGTAGAGATTAGGAAGGGAGTGGAGTGTGATTGTAATAACATTCCACTGTGTTGACTCGGCTTGAGTTTATAGTAGGATTGTGGAGTGCAGGTGTGGCTTTGGAAACACTGTGTGAACAGTGTTTCATGGTAGCAGCCTGTGATGAGCAGTGAGACAGGAGCAGGAGTGAGCAGAGACATGCTGCAGCAAGACAGTATGACATGATGGTATAGCAGCAAGTCGAGCTGTACCTCAATGGCTTTGTTACCTGTGAGACAGATCATCCCTGACCTGTCTCATACAGCCGCTTTTGTTTATATGTATAGTTTTATAAAGTTTATAAGTATATAAGTTTGTGTCATTCAAATATGACGTGAGACGGCTACCGTCTCACACATCATTAATAGTATGATATGTATTCTGACACTGTGTTGTCTGGAAGTAAATCCTCAGACATGAGGTCCTCTGCTGGCATTCAGGTGGCCTAATTTGTACAACAACACACAATCACAAAACAAACAAAACAATCACTTTGCCGTTAATGGACTATTTATTGTAGACCGATGAAGGTGAGTACCTTACATTGACACTAGGTGTCAGTCACAACTTTATACTTACATAGATTATTTATTATTTAGCAAAATAATAAACAATATCAGTACATATATTTGATTAGGTGTTGTCAAAATCTATGGAACATTTACAGTTTTTTTGGTAGATTATTTGTAGCAGATTTTTTATGGTCGGAGTTCTGCAAATTGGCCTTTTTTAATTTCCTGAGCAGTGAGATAGGACAAGATGAGTTTACTCTTAGTTTAGTTACGTGTGGCACGTGAATGTAACTCTTCATGGATTGTGATCATGTTGGCAGGCAGCACTTATTGTTTTTCCTTCAAAATGCATTCAGTAAATTATAACACAGTGTCCTTACATCTGATCTCAGGATAGCCTGCTGTCTGGATCTGATGCTGCCTATTTGTCTTCTTGTAATTGATCTCCCTCTCGTGGTGTTAGCAGTAGTCTCACTTCCAGCTGATTCTTTTGTCATTTATTGTTTGAGACTTCATCCCATTGATCCCACTGATCAGCCCATTCAAACACACGAGGGATGACAGAAAAACAACCACTACCAACAAAGCAACAGATAACACGTTAATTCCCCAAAAAAGGTTAACTTAACTAAGTAACCAAAACAAATATACCAAAATCAAATATGTAATAAAGAGAAATAAACAATATAACTAAACTGAAAATAAACAGTTTAGTTATATTAGTTATATTAGTTATATTGCCACCTCACCTCCCTATGAGGTGGCAGGAATTAGCACGGCCCAGTTGGCCACTTCCAGTGGCCAGATGTCCTCTAGGAGCAGCACCTCAACACTGGTAACTCAAACAAATAATTAGAACTTAAAGAAACTAGTGACTGTACAGAAGTGAACTGTGCGCACTACAAATAGAAACTAATGTACTGTCAAAACTGTAAAATAAATTAAGTATGATGTATGAAACTAAATTCAATCTGTTGTCATTTATTTATAATGTGAAATGCAATTAAGATTAACTAAATGAGAAAATTAAGCTGTGTGGCTGCAAGTGCGACCATCACATGGATATTATAATTAATTTTCTGCCAATGTAAAGATCCCCCTTAAACCCGATATACTGTGGCTTGATTAGTGCATATCATGAAAAATATATGTTGTACCTACTCTGCTACTCTGTTGTGGCAAACCACTGTTATTATATTATACAGGGGGTCCTCAAGTTACGTCGGAGATCTGTTCCTGAGAATGTGTTGAAACTGAATTTTGACGTAAGTCGGACCATACATTCATTGTGCCATTGTGCATATATTGTGCCACCAGATGTCGCTATTACACCACGCTAAAATAAGAGTTTATTATGGTGAATTGCCTTTTTTGTCCCTCTTGACACACCGTAGGGGTTGAGATCACGAGTGTAATGAGCATTTCCTTTAGATTTCTGTTATCAACCGTGTAGACCCTGTGTTGTGAATAAACCTACGGTATCGCCACGATCCCGAACGCATCTGTGTCCGTGTGCATCTCCTTACCGGCTGCCGCCCCCCCCCAACTTCCCCCGCCAGCCGGCCGGCCGGCCGACTGGCCATTTCACATAACTAAACACAGCTGTGGAGGTGTTGGAGAGCCGGCAGGCGCGCTGAGAGACAGAGAGAGCGCTCACTAACTAGTTCCCGTGTGAAGTCTGTACGTATTTACGGAGCAAACCGCTTAAGCCGAAACAAGGAAGTTCACGGGAGATGTGTCGTAACCACGAAAACAACGTAATTCGCAACCGACGTAACTCGAGGACCCCCTGTATATACATATCTATACATATATATATACATATATACACACATAAAGTTTGCCTTTATATTATATTATATTATATTATATTATATTATATTATATTATATTTTGCCCTAGCTCTGAGGCAAATTGCAATTTGAATATGGGCAATACAAATAACATTTGACTGATTGATCAATGGCACCTTGACAGCGTGGGGATGGTTGGTGCGAGTAAGGGATTACATTACTTTACATTACATTCATTGAGCAGACACTTTTATCCAAAGCGACTTAAAAGTGCATTCAACGTTGAGATATACCCAAAGTGCAAGAAGTAGACGAGTACATAAATATTTATCAGAATTGTTTAGTAAAATGTTCTCTGTGTTTTAATCTGCACTATTCATTGCGTAACACAATAATATAATGTACCCAAGATGCATCTTGATGATGTATCAAACCATGGTACTGAGGCACAGGAGTCCAGTGACTGTACCAGCCCTGCTGGATGAACTGTAAATAAATGAAACAAATAACAATGTATTGTGTAGCATTTTGCAGTGTAACTCAGTGAGTGACAGGTGTGCAGCCAATGATACGATGCGGTTCACTGACGCAGCCAATCAATATCATTGACAGCGGTTTATGTGCACGTGCCCTGCCCATACGCGCTGCGGCCCCGGTGTTTTGCAGGTTACCTAGGTAACAGTGCGGCGGAATTAAGAGACACAAATGCTGCTAAGCCCTTATTATGGCAAAATGAACGGGCAGTGGCACATCCACTCACCAAGCCAAAGTCAAATAGAAATGCAGTTCTTGCGGTGACATGTCTCATGTCCCAGAGCAGGACCCTCATTTTAACTTGGCCAAATCACTTACACCTACACCCTCAGCAAGCGTGAGGAAAAACTGCCACAAAAAAACCCTTTTAACAGTGGAAAAAAACACAGAAACCTCCAGGAGAGACTCATGTGAGGGATCCCACTCCCAGGGATGGACAGAAGTGCAATGGACACAACAGGTGTGATACTGGTGTGTGGCCTAACCTTCCTCATAGATCTTGTTACGCAATCTGTTTTACAGCTGCCCCAGACAGCTATAAAACGTGTACCTTGAGTTTGTTTATCGTGTGCCCTTTATGAGGAGTGCTGCGTGGCTAGCACGTCCATTCAGCTCTGGCACGTCTGCTGCTTTGCTTGTCATTTACATGATTTGCTCTGGGAGAGGCAGGAGAAAGGAATCAAGGCAATTATGTTTTGTTAGAACAAGTGGAAAACAATTCCAGTCTGGTGAGGCTTCGAAGTGGAGATAAATACCGGCACATGGACCTGACTCCTCAGGTGCGGTGGACTCATGTATAGGTGGAAGTGTTTGTACACTCTTTACTCTTCCAAGGATCGCATGCAGAAGAAGAGGACGGTGATACTTGCCTCTACAGAGGATGAGCAATGGAGTCAACTCCTGAAGCATTATCAAGGCAACAAGATTCGCACCACAAAGTATTCCCTCCTTTCATTCTTACCCAAGAACCTGTTTGAGCAGCTCCATCGAGTTGCCAACATTTACTTCATCTTCCTTGCTGCTCTCAACTTTGTACCTGTGGTGGAGGCCTTCCAGCCTGAGATTGCTCTGCTCCCGATCATTCTGGTGCTGTCGGTGACAGCTGTCAAGGATATCTGGGAAGACTACCGCAGGTTTAAGTCAGATCATTTGATCAACAGGCTTCTCTGCCATGTTTACAGCAGGTAGGATTAATGTGGCAACACTCTACACACTGTCGTATTCTTGTGGGATTGTTCATCTTAACCTTAAGAGATGGCCCTTTTTTTGTTTTGTTTTATCAAAGGCACATCTGTCTTTATTTGCATCTCTGTCTCTAGTAGCTCCAAGTTGCTTGGAACAAGTGTTGTGGACGACGGAAGTTAAAATTAATCAAGTAAAAAAAAATCTAAACCCAGGTTCCTCATCATCATCATGACATACGGAACTGTATAGTTACAGGAATTCTTCTGGTCTGCTTCTCGTCAGTCATTGCCTGGAAATGTTGCTTGACTTTGACTGTAATAATTAACCAGACATTGTATTCACACAATGTGTAAATGATACCTGTTGACCAAAGGTGCGTTTTGCCTTCAAACTTACTAAAATCTAAATATTGCTTTGTGTTGTGAAAAAGGAGCTTTCAGTTGGAATATCCAGCAGAGCATATACCTGCTGGCTGTGTGTGAATAATGTGGGATAGAGAAGTGAGTTTATTTAGAAGCTCAATGTACTTGTACTATTATACTATTAAATGTTAAAGACGCTGGCTTCACTGATAATACATGTTTACAATACTTGACTGTTTAGGGTATAAGCAACATTTAAGTGGATGCAGCTACTTGATATTTAGATATATATTAATTGTTTTTGTCTAGTACACGCTCACAATCATAATTTGAAATGTAACTAATGTAAAGTGAATGGAGAGGAGTAAAAATGCCAGCATTTTAGTTTTAAGTAACAAAAATGACTCATTTTAAATTTATGTCCCTTAAAATTGTAATTAGGTATAGCACTTGTATAATTGTGTATTAATATTGGCTGGCTTCTCTCTAACAAATGGATTAATAATAAATGAATCATTAGTCTTTTGCTGAGTGCAGCTTACCTGTTGATTGCTATGATATTATTCCTTTGTCTCATGTTGTTGCACAGACAGCAGAAAGACTACGTTGAGCAGTGCTGGAAGGATGTGCGAGTGGGAGACTTTGTCCGACTAACCTGTAATGAAATCATCCCTGCCGACATGGTGCTGCTGTATTCCTCTGACCCCCGTGGGGTTTGTTACATTGAGACTGCCAACCTGGATGGAGAGACCAACCTGAAACAGAGACAGGTGGTGTCAGACCTCCCACTGCAGGTAATACATGATGTGCAAACAAACTTTAAATGTTCATCAACAAGATGAAATCAGTACAGTTAATTTGATTGATGATCAGTGTGGATTAATTAAAGAAACCAATGTTTCTAAAGAGTGTGAAGTGGCCATATGGATTCACTTGTGTGGGAGAAAATGTTCTTCACTTCTCAGATTGGATTTGATTGGAGATCATTATTTACATTTCAAGTAACACTTTTCCACAAAATGGAACTAGGCTTAGGCTAAATATGCACTGGGCAACTGTGATATGAGAGGAAATAGATAATAGGCTCTTTGTAATTGGATATAAGGTCAGTACTGGCCTGTAATTAAATTTTGAAAGCACAGCTTTATTGATTTTTCTGAAAGGTGAGTTGACAGAATAACTCTAACTGAAAACAGCCTTTGAATCCATTCATCCATCCATCCATCCATCCATCTACCACAGCTGGAGTCAGGCAACAGGCAACATCCTGGACATTCACACTCACATCCACACCTACAGTCAGTTTTGAGTCTCCAGTTAACCTAGCCTCCAGTCTGCATGTCTCCGGACTGTGGGACGACTGGAGAAAACCCACACAGGCACAGGGAAAACATGCACACTCCTCACAGAAGGACCCCTGAGTGCTAGCCATTTCTCCCTTGTTATTTTGTTTGTTTGTTTGTATTTGTTGTGTTGTGTACACGTGGCATCCATTGCACTTCTGTCCATCCCTTGGAGTGGGATCCCTCACATGAGTCTCTCCTGGAGGTTTCTGTGTTTTTTCCTCTGTTAAAAGGGTTTTTTTTGGCAGTTTTTCCTCACCCTTGTTGAGGGTGTAGGTCAGAGGTCAGAGGATGTCACACCCTGCACTCTTTGTTAAAGCCCTATGAGGCAAATTGCAATTTGTGAATATGGGCTATACAAATAAAATTTGATTGATTGATTGATCATTGGGATTTCTTTTCTGCATGTTTGCTTGAATTTGTTGTGTATGGATGTTTTTCAGGGAGTAGAATTCACCCCAGAGAGCTTCTACAGCCATATTGAGTGTGAGAATCCCAACAATGACCTCAGCCGTTTCAGAGGCTATATGTAAGTTTCCTCTCATCACATGCTTCCATATGAATATACTGGCAAAAAAGATGGATTATGCATAAATCTCTTTTAAAACTATAATAAATATATGAATAATGGATTTATTCACTTAGGATGCAAATGTTTACAGTGATATGTGTCTTATTAAAAGTCAGATTGTGTTTGTCTTTGCTTGTGAGTTAAATTTATATCACAATTGCAAAAAAAAAAAACAATTATAAAATTATAAATGGGTAAACATATGATATATGGTGATGTTCATGTTAGGTCATGTAGGTCATTCTTGTGTTTCTGCATCTGTCCATACATTTCAGAACAATCAGGCAACAGTAAGCATTCTACATGGGCCTCTCTTTTATTTAGCTACATACATATGCTGTGATGCATATGTATGTACACAATGACTCACCATACAGGGGTGATAACAGCCAGGTGATGAGCGATGCCTGGTCTCCACCGGACACAGCGTATGATCAGATGTTCAGTTTTGGTCTCATTGGACGAGAGAACCATTGTCCTCGTGCTGTTATAGCACTTTAAAATTGTGTGTGTGTGTGTGTGTGTGTGTGTGTGTGTGTGTGTGTGTTTCCAGGGAGCATTCCAATGGGGCTCGTGTTGGTCTCCATAGCAGTAACCTTCTATTAAGGAGCTGCACCATCCGCAACACTGAGACTGTGGTGGGCATCGTGGTCTATGCTGGTAAGAGCACAGCATCACCTGCAAGCACATCTGACCATCAGCAGTAACATTGCCCCAATTACTCACTGCAATTTTCTTCCTGCTTGAGAACTATAATCACACATTTCAATAAACCTAAACTATACAAAACCAGTGCAGGTGTCTCCTCAAGGAGTTTTAAAACGTGGTGGGTAGAATTATGTACAATATGGAATCTATAACATTGATAAAATGTCACTCTTTGAGCCATGATGTCTGTAGGAGCCATATTGGCCAAGTCAATAGGTTTCCTTTGAAGATGACAATGGCCAAAGCAGAACAGCATGAATCGCAGGCGCAGGCGCAGGCAGAGAGGCATGAACAACAGCTGAGGGCTAAATTGGAAAAGCTCGAGTTGGAGGCAGCGTTAGCAGAGTCTGAGGCAAGACTCAGAATCTAGAACGTGACGCTATGAGAAGTACTCACAGTAACACATGACGCATTGGGCTAACCTCACAGGAAGAAAGCATTAAACTATCTCCAGCCGCGACTCAAGAACCAGCACCATCTGCAGCTCCAGGAGGACAGACATCATCTTCCTGCCACACTAGCAAGGCCTCTAGCAGCAGATGCATACCAGGAGGAGGAACCTTGTCACTGTAGCCATTCTTCTTCTTCTTCTTCTTCTTCTTCTTCTTCTTCTTCTTCTTCTTCTTCTTCTTCTTCTTCTTCTTCTTCTTCTTCTTCTTCTTCTTCTTCTTCTTCTTCTTCTTCTTCTTCTTCTTCTTCTTCTTCTTCTTCTTCTTCTTCTTCTTCTTCTTGTTGTTGTTGTTGTTGTTGTTGTTGTTGTTGTTGTTGTTTGCCGCTACAGTCATAACACTTCCTGGTGTTCTTTGGTTACCCGCTTGATTTGAGTGGGAGCCTAAACACCTAAACAAACTGAACAGGTCAGATTAAAAAATGTTGTGCAAATTGGAGCTGTTAAAGATGAACTCAGATATAAATCGAGGAATGTGATGAAGTCCAGCTGAGTTTTCAGTTACGCTTTTATTTACTCAGAAGATGATGAGCCGTGGTCTGTTTATCACTGTGTAACTCAGGTCATGACACTAAAGCCATGATGAACAACAGTGGGCCAAGATACAAGCGCAGCCAGCTGGAGAAGCGTCTGAACACAGACATCCTGTGGTGCGTGGTGCTGCTCATCCTCATGTGTCTGGCTGCTGCTATAGGTGTGTACCAGCACTGATGAACACACACACAGCCCTCACATCACAGCAGGGTTGCGAACAGCAACACTGTTATTGCAGTAGTATTATAGGAGTTGTTGCAGTATGTAAGACAGTGTGTCCAGCCACAGACAGCACAGGATCAAACAGGGACTTAACTGTGTCCAGCTTTATTCTCCAGGTCTCATAGGAATGAGCTGTTCTGGTGTCTGGATGTGTTTCAGGTCACGGCCTGTGGCTAAAGAACCTTAAAGACCCCGTGTTTGGGATTGATGTGGAGGTGCCTCCTGCCTTGGCTGGATTTTATGTCTTCTGGACCATGATCATCGTGCTGCAAGTATATGCTGTATAATGTTGAGACTGAGTAACATAGCTTAACCTTTTTAGTATTTATCAAATCATCTGTGCCACTAACCTCTCTGATTAAATGAAAGTCAAAGGTCAACATGTCTACTGTCAGCAGGTTACTAGTACATGCCGCCAATCCTAATTTTTAATCCTCTGTGTTACAAGTTGTATGTCACTTATTACATCCATCATGCAGAAGGTGTAATTGATATCTGTCCAACAGGTGCTGATTCCCATCTCTCTGTATGTGTCCATTGAGATTGTGAAACTGGGCCAGATCTACTTCATCCACAATGACATGGACTTTTATAATGAGCAGCTGGACTCAAGGATCCAGTGTCGGGCCCTCAACATCACTGAGGACCTGGGTCAGATCCAGTACGTGTTCTCTGATAAGACTGGGACTCTGACAGAAAACAAGATGGTGTTCCGCCGCTGCAGTATCTATGGGGTGGATTATCCTCATGAGGAAAATGGTGAGAATCAGTAACATGGCTGCTTTAATTTACTTCAGTTACAATTATTTTCATAGTAATGATGAATCGTGTAATCAGAACAGGTTCAGACAGCAGGATCGCTCTTTCTTTAATTTCTGTACGATATTTTCCCAGTCAACAATTCTTTCCAGCTGCATTGTTTCCTCTCTTTCTGTAGAGCAGTGGCAGGGATTATAATGTGCTCTCTTTGTCCCTCAGCGCTCCATGTCCTTTCCCTATGGGGAGAATAGATCCCTGACACACCCTTGCTGACTGTAAGAGACAATAAATTGGGCAGAATGCGATTTGGTGGAATTGCAGCTTTCAGTGGTTAGACTTATGACTAGATGCTTTAGTCATTGTGAGGGATCCTTCTGAGGTCTTTCCCCTGTGAATATTTTGCATTGTGCCTGTGCAGTCAGCTGGATGCTGCTCCCAGGGAGCGTACACACATATCTACATTTATATACACATATTCCCACTTCTGTGCAGACTGTGGATGGTGAATAACCTTGGAAATAACGTTCTAAATGTATCCAGCATCATGTAAATCAAAACTGATTGATTTGAAGTTTTATGATAACACCTTGACCCAGTTAGACAATAGACAATACCCAGCTCCACCCTTTTCAAAATACAGAAAGCCTTAAAGGGCAAAGCCCATATACCGTAAATGATCCGACAGGTTCAATGCTCTGACAGACCTCCAGTTTAGTCACAGTATTGGCTAATGGCTGAATTATTGTCCAATAATAAGGACATTGTTATAATTCAAAGACTATAAGACCAGGGCCTGAATATACTAAATCAGTGTTTTTCAACCTTTTTTACATTAAACATTATCCCGTGGCACACTAGCAGTCAAGTTAGAAAATGTTACAAAAAGTTTCCAAAACAACACTTTGCTCTGGTCCTCAGGCCGTAACACAGGCACAAACAATCATTTGCAGTGACTAAATATTTTTTTGACCAATTAAGTGAAATTGGACAATTTCCCACAGCACACCGGACAATGTCTCATGGCAGACTGCTGTGCCACGACACAGTGGTTGAAAATCACTGTACTAAATAACCTGCTGCATCGCAGGCAGCTGCAGGATAACCAGTGCTACCACCGGATTAATTGTAAACAGATGCGAAGCACAAGAGGTTCAGTGAGCTTTGACACTTTCAGTTAAGCTCTATCATCATAGTGTAATTACTCTGCCATTGTTTTTTCTACTGACAATAATTATTATCATCAGATTGTGTTGTACTGGTACAATGACCCAGTGGCACTTTCCAGATCCCATATGTCTGTTGTAATTGGTAAATGTGTGTGTGTGTGTGTGTGTGTGTGTGTGTGTCAGCTCGGAGGCTGCAGGTGTATGAAGCAGAGAAGAACAAGGCAGCAGGTCACTCTGTGACTCTGAGGTCTGGCTGCAGTGGTAAATCACTGAGCTGTCGCTCCCTCAGCTGCAACCGCAGCTCTGTGTCTCTGCACACGCTCACCGCTGAGGCGGAGGAGGAGGAGGAGGACCGACCGTCCAATCAGATCCAGGCCAGAACCAGCGCTTTCTGCAGCCGCATGGTCAGACCTGTCTGTCTGTCTGTCTGTCTGTCTGTCGACACACCCTCTGTTCATTCACATTCACAGTTATGTGCCAAGTCCCAACTTTTATTTAGGATCATATAGTTAAAGAACAAACGAGTGTGACTTATATACAGCCTTTGTTAGTACGTAGAGCTCATCCTGCAGGGTTTTGGAATGAAACGTGGTGACACGTGGCACAGAGCTGGACTTGGCGATTTAGACTGAGGTGCCGTCTTTTAAGCGGTGGTTGTGGTTGTGTTGTTGCTCGTGGAGCTGGAACACTGCCATTTATTGGTGATTTAACTTGGATTGGAGCGACTTGATGAATAGAGACAGTTTAAATTACCCTTGGATGTAAATTATGTATGTAAATTATTTTAACATACACACTTATAGCTGTATCTCTATTTAAGCCCCACACATGTTGTCATTTTTAAGATAACACAGTTTCAGACTGGAGCATATCACATGACTCTCCAAAACATCCTTGTCACACAAGACGCCACCCAGTGGCATACAAAATATAACAATGTTCATCAATATGCACTCTTAATGATAACAAACAAAACGCTTTCATCATGTGATGTACTATCCAGAATGAGACAAAAAAACCAGGTAGGACTAAGCACAGTGGTCTTTCTTTTTACCTCAATCAGATTTTTTTCCTTCAATCAGATACTATACTGAAAAATATTCAAATGAAAACCAAGACTTTAATGTAAAATCTATTATTATATTTGAATTGAATGTGCTGAAGGCCAGAGTTTGCAGAAGAAGTGTAACCATCTAGATGATGTAAGTGGATTGCAGCTGCTGCAGTAGACTTTGTCCTGCAGCCTGTTTTAATATGAATGATAAAAGGTTCGATAGATAAGCTCCTTCTGCTCCTGTGTGTGTCTGGTCAGGAGAAGGAGGTGGTGCCAGACCCTGAGCTGGTGAAGAAGCTGAACTGGCTTCGCTCTCCTGTGCTGCCCCCAAACGAGGCCTGCTCTGAGAGCGTATCCAGCCTGGAGCTCACCTACATCACTGACTTCTTCTTGGCTTTGACCATTTGTAACAGTGTGGTGGTCTCCTCGCCCAGTCAGCCTCGACACATGGTACGCAGACGTAACAAATTATTACCGGAAAATAATTAGCTTATTCTATTGCTGTTTTGATGCCCACACACAAAATATAAATGTATATACACAAAAGAATAATTGATAATGTTTTTTTTTCTGTTTAGGTGCCTGAAGCGAGAACCCCCCTCAAATCCCTGGAGGAAATCAAGCTGATGTTCCAGCGTTTAAGCTTCTTGCCATTCTCTGCCCTGTCCACCCTCTCCCCTCCCCAAATCAGAGGCAGCCCCCGCAGCTTCACCAGGAGGCTGTTCACCCGTGGGAAGGCCGGCTCCTTCACCTTCTCCACACCCCCCAACAGCTCCACAGACGGATCAGAACCTGGGAAAGAAAGCAATGTGGAAACGTCTAGCCTGAGGCCTGAAATGGACTCACCTGCCCAAGTGGAGGGAGGGAGTGCCAGACAGGTGGAGGATGATATCAAAGAAGCAAACACAAATCAGGATGTGGAAACAGACTCTGAATGTGACACTGATGATGAACTGCTGTATGAGGCAGAGAGTCCGGACGAGGCGGCGCTGGTCCACGCAGCCCGAGCGTACCACTGCACCCTAAGGGGGCGCTCTACAGAAAGCCTGCTGGTGGATCTGCCAGGGATCGGCTCTCTGGAGGTGCAGCTGCTTCACATCCTGCCCTTTGACTCCAACAGGAAGAGGATGTCAGTGGTGGTCCGTCACCCACTCACAGGACAAGTGGTAGTTTACACCAAGGGTGCTGACTCTGTCATTATGGACCTGGCCGAGACACCTAAAGGTAAAAGTATGATGACTATCATTATTTATATTGTTAATGTTATTATTGTCTGTTGTAATTGGTAAATGTGTGTGTGTATATTGTTGTTGTTCTTGCTGTTATTATTATAATTGTTGTTGTTATTGTTATTGTTATTATTGTCGCCTATCTATTAGCTGTTTTCGGGTGTATCACTGCGACTGCATGTCTCTTATATGTTTAGGTGCAGAGCAAGCTCAGGGGCTCTACAATCACATCAGAGACCAAACCCAAACCCATTTAGACTGCTATGCCAGAGAAGGACTCCGCACACTCTGCATCGCTAAGAAGGTAATACACTATAGCTCTATACATTATTTATCTCAATGTTGTTACTTTTGTTTTATTACTATTACATTATATACTGTTTAAACATGCAGTGATGTTTTAATTGCAATATTATGGTACATTTAAAAAGATCCAAACAAACAAACACTAAATCGCGTTGGTACAGTTTTATTATTTGACTCTGTGCACTCTGTCTGTGCACTCTTGTACGTGTCCGAAATGCCAAGCATCTAATCCCAGACAAGGTGATCAAGAAAGATTTGGAAGATTCCTGAGTTCTCTGTATCATAAAGAAGATTTTAAAAAATGCCTACATAAAACCAAATAAAATAATCCGAGGTTTCTTTTACGTATATGAATTTGCTGCCTGTCAATAGGTGAAAAGCATTTTAAATGGACAGTTATTTAACTTAATTTGTTTCTATTAACTTGACTGATTGTGACTGATTCCAGTGTTGTCTGGAATAGTTCCACACACACACCTGCCAATACTAAATACTGGGACTTTTTGTCTTTTGACTTTTGGAGATGGAGACAAATCATCAATTCTGGTTAATTCTATCAACCATTGGCAGAGATGATCATTTGTGACAAAAGTTTCTTTGTTTGAGTGTGACAAAGGAAACAGTCCATAACAGAATATAGTCTGTGCAGAATGTAAAAAGGGGTGTTAGTGAGTTGTGACTGTGTGTGTGTGTGTGTGTGTGTGGAGCAGGTTCTGGAGGAGCAGGAGTATGAGGTGTGGCTGAAGAGACACCTAGTGGCAGAAAGCAGTATAGAGCACAGAGAGGAGCTGCTGCTGGAGTCAGCTCAGAGACTGGAGACCAACCTCACCCTGCTGGGTAGGAGAGCCACTCACTGCAGCCTGCAGACATGGATCACTGACACAGACATCTCACCCTCACACCAAAGTGTCACCACACTACGAGACATCCACAGCTCTTTTGACATGACTCTGATTTGCCATGAAATGAATCAAAAACTGGTGAAAAGAGTTGAATTATGCTTCATTTGACAAAGAGATTCAAACATTTCCTCAATAAAATCATTTGGACCCATTCAAATTTAACAGGGTTATAATGGTGAAAAAACAATAACCAATTCCTTTATTCAGATAAATTAACCTCTAATATTACAATTCCCACTTATATATCATCTGTCACTTTGTGTTTTGTGGGTTCACAGAGGACTCAATGAAGCTTTTCTCAAGACACAGTGAATTCACAGTGAATTCAGATTCAGAGTATGAAAGTGTTCAGTAGTGTAACATACAGCCCAGTGTCAGTGAGAGGTGATTCAGTCACAGGATAATGACCCAAACCATGAATAACTAATAGATCTGAGGAAACAAGCTGAAGCTTTCAGAGAGGCATGAGACACATGTCAACACTGAGAGCAGGCGCATGTTGTCTTTGTGCGTGTGTTCAGGTAGCACAGGAATCGTGGACAGACTGCAGGAGGACGTCCCAGAGACCATTGAAGGTCTTCAAAGGGCTGGGATTAAAGTGTGGGTCCTCACTGGCGACAAACAGGAGACAGCCATTAACATTGCTTGTGCCTGCAAACTCCTCGGCCCCGACGATCAGCTGCTGGCAGCAAACTGTGGAAGCAAGGTCAGTGGCTAATAGAATTCCATTAGAATATGAAATACCGTATGTCATTTATACAAAGTCTTGATTGTCCTGCTAGATGGAAGTTCAAGGTCCCAAACAGTTACAGTCCAACATGTGAGTGTCCACAGCTGAATCAGAACAACTTGGCCTTTAGGGTTCAGACACCTCGTAACAGACTGTCAAGTTGAAATTTGCATCGCTGGGCGCACAGCTTGTCTAATTAAAAAATGTTATTTTTGTCCATCTATCTTCACGCAATAATCTATATGACGAGTTTAAAGAACATTTTAAGATTTTCAGTAATTCTTTAATAGAAAAAAAAATCAGAACGTCTCATTTAAAAAGAAACTTGTCTAGGAGAAATCTCACAGCTGGATTTGTGTCTCTGGCTCCGTCAGACTGGGTGAGAAGTGTCTCTGGGGCCACTTAAAGACAGAAACCTGTCCCAAAGCTTCTCCAGTTGTTGTTTTGGTTGTCTGCAGCTGCAGAGAAATGCAGTAGGATATGTGGGGTCTCCCAGGTGTGTGCCGCTTCTAAACTGTGGTCAAGGAACCTTCTGCAAACAGGAAGCACCTGAAGCAGCACAATTACTGAGTGCGACAGCACAGGATCTGAATACTGTTGAAAATGAGAGATTTAAGATAGAAAAGCAATAAATCTGTTTTATCCTGTCAAACTGAATGTTAAATAATGAATTCTACAACACTGTGAACTGAGTAAAGTTCAGTGAGTGTGAGTAGCTTCAGCAGCAGCTGTAGGTCGGTACCAGATTTCAACGCGTGCTGCCCCTGCTGAGCTAGTCCAGGCCACATTAAGAAACAAAACTGGATAAACTGGTCAAGACAAGACAAGACTTGGTCAAGTCCAGTTACCTGCGTACACTGAGTACGACTTTTTTTCAAGTTACCATGACCTGGATGATTGAGAACCCACACAGACAACTGGATATATTATTTAGATGAATATTGTACCAACAAAGTTAATACCATTAATTGTTTTTTTTTTAATTCCCCGTCAGGATGCATGTGCAGCTTTGCTCGAGGAGCTCAAACTGGAAGTGCAGCATGGTCAGGACTGTGTACGGGAAGTGAGTGCTGCAGGGGCTGATGGGGGGTCCTCAGGCAGCTTCATTCTGGTCATAGATGGTAAGACACTGGACTGGGCTGTTCAGGCGGAGTTGCAAAGCCACTTCCTGGAGCTGAGCCGTAGGTGCAAAGCAGTCATCTGCTGCAGGTCCACACCACTGCAGAAGAGCAAGGTGGTGCAGCTGATCCGAGACCAGCTTGGTGTCATGACCCTGGCAGTAGGTAAGGTTCCTCTAAAAAAGTTCTTTAGACATTTTATGATATAAGTAATATAATTATCGAAAATACTCAGGAACCTGACAGTAACTATGTGGAACTGTGTAGGTCTAGAGTTTCAGACAGCTCACAGGACTGATGTGCATGTACCTCCTTAACGTGGAAGACAATGATAATGATAATACATACTATATATTTTCTTATCCTGCAGGTGATGGAGCCAATGATGTGAGCATGATTCAGATGGCCGATGTGGGCATCGGGATATCTGGTCAGGAGGGAATGCAGGTGATGACCACTATATCCATTTTTTCCCCTGCCGCAGTCAGAGTACAGACTTACACAAACCCTTCTGTTACCTCTTCAACCACCAGAGCTTTTCCAGTTCAGCACAAAGTTTAAAAGATGAAGACTTCATCAGAAACCCCCATAGTATTCATCACTACCTCTGAATCCATAGACTTAGAGCACCATGTGTTATAAAGGCTGTATCTCTCACATAGTTCTTTCTGTATTCATGTAAAAACTGAGATTGTATTTTAATCTGGTATAATCTGGTTTTATTTCTGAGCAACAGATCATGTGTAAATGTGCACATCCATGCAGTTTGTATGTGAATTCATCACAGCAGCCTTCCATCTTAACCAAATCTGTGTCGCTGTGATCCAGGCTGTGATGTCCAGTGACTTTGCCATCTCCAGGTTCAAACACCTCAGCAAGCTGCTGCTGGTTCATGGTCACTGGTGTTACTCTCGTCTCACAAACATGATCCTCTACTTCATCTACAAGAATGTGGTGAGACTTATTCACCAGCTCTTTGATGCGTAAGCTAGTTTGATGTAGGTGTAGTAACTTTTGGTTCCACTGACTACTACTACAAAATACTGTTAAGTTAAAAGAAAAATAATGATCAAGGTGTGTGGAGAATCTTGACTCTGTGTGTTTCTGTCTTCAGATGTATGTAAATCTGCTGTTCTGGTATCAGTTCTTCTGTGGTTTCTCTGGAAGCGTCATGACCAACTCCTGGGTGCTCATCCTCTTCAACCTGATCTTCACCTCCGCTCCTCCTCTCATCTATGGCATTCTGGACAGAGACTTACCTGCAGACACACTGATGGGGGTGCCTGAGCTCTACCGGGATGCACACACCTCAGAGGTAAATGATACATGCCAAATTGTCAAAATGTATAAATGGTTGCATATAGTCAGAAACACACATACACACTGATACCTGTTGACTCTCCTATCTGATAGACTTAAGCATGAATCCTGTTTCTCTGCAGTTCTTTGTTCCCTACATGTTCTGGATCACAGTCCTGGATGCTTTTTACCAAAGCCTCGTCTGCTTCTTCCTGCCTTACTTTGTAAGTTACCTCTCATATCACTTGTCGATTGTACGAAGACCCTGGACATTTGATAAAGCACAGTAGTAAGCACTGCTGCTGTATGACTGTAAGAGTGTTGTGGTGTCTGTCTCAGGCACTGGCAGGATCAGATGTTGGAGAGCTGTCGTTTGGATCTCCGATAAATGCCTCAGCTCTGCTCATCATCCTGCTGCACCAAGTGCTGGAGAGTCACACTCTGGTTAGATACACTACAGCCCTCAACACGTTGCTTTATAGTAACATTGTGTTTACCTCCACTGATGTTTTTGTTTGTGTGGTGTGCAAAACTATGATCATTATGTCGATATGCAGACTTGGATTCATGTCCTGGTGCTGCTGCTCAGTGCTGGCTCCTACTTTGGCTTTGTGCTGCTCTTCAGTGTTTCCTGCGTGACCTGCAGCCCCCCCACCAACCCTGTGGGGGTGGAAACACTCCAGATGTCCCAGCCCCTCTTCTACATCATCTGTGCCATCACTACTGTGACAGCTTTGTTACCCAGGTACACACAAAACTACACATACAAATACGCTACTGTGATGGCAGGTGCATCATATAACCAAGTGCATGCATATTAACCTGCACACGCTGCCTCCAAATCCAGTGCAGCTCAGTTTGAGGTTTACAACTTCACTCAACTTTAACTTTCAGTGTTGCAAACCCTAATGATCCTTATCTCGGGATATACTGGGTGTTCACAAAGTCCCTTTACAATATCAAGAATTTGTTACAAAAGCAAATGAATAACCAAACATGCAGAAATGATAACAAACTGAGGAGTAGATGTTGAAGTTTGTTTGCCTAATTTAATACACCTCTATACGGACAGCTTACTAACTGCTTACACTGTAAATATACCAATCACCTTTTTTATTCTGTCTTCATCACATTCCATAGAGTGATGAATTATTTGTTGATCTACACCTGCAGACCATGGCTCTAATCTGACTGGTTGCAAACGTTAATGCATAGCTGATGTAATTTTCTGCGTTCATAGTGACATCATGATGTGCAATTCTGACCAGATAATCATGAGATCTATTTTTTCAATCTATATAAGATCTCTATAAGCTTTAGGTCATGCTATAGTTCTATGCAGAGATACTTGGTGATATGCATGTTTGAAATGACAAACAAGAATAAGAAGAACTTTATTGATTCTGTAGGAAATTGCTTTGATCAGCAGGAGCTTTAGCTCATCTCCTGGAAAATGTTTTTCTGGCCATAGTTTGTTGATCATGACCATCTGACCTTTGACCAATCAGCTCACACACACACACACACACATATTTGTAAACACGAATGGAGTGAAAACTGTACCCTGATTCTGGGTATGCTGGTGCAGAGGCTTGGAGCACGTTTAAAAGCCATTTTATATAAAGATGTAAAGATTAGAAAGAACATCTTGAACCAAACTCAGAGTTATTCTGCGTGTCTTCATTGTGGTCTCTGATGTCCAGTCCTCTGTGTTCACCTCTGTAGGCTGTTGATCCGAGCTGTACACAACACCATACACCGCTCTGCCACCCTGAAGTCCTCTCAGATGGACAAAGTGGAGTCCGAGAAGTACTGTAAGAGAATGAGGCACTGGAGCCTGAGCCACTCCAGAGCCAACAGGCTGCCAGTGTACGCCGACAACCCAGGCCTGGAGCCCAGCGCAGCCTCAGTGGCATCCTGACTTCCCTCTGCACGGGCCCACACAAACACACACACAACCAGATACACAGAGAGAGAGGCAGAGAGCTGTGACCAAAGATGCCAAACTGCCACCTGATATATTGACTTCTCACTACCCAACGATGAACAAACACACTGGCATGTTTACAGTGGTCAGAGTGTGTTCCCAGTCCTGTGTTCATGCCTGTCTCTGCAGTGGGAACCATCGGGAGCTAAAGGATTAATCAGTGAGTCATCTCCAATTTAGATTCAGAGCCAGTCTGTGTGTGTATTTTTTTATATATTGTGTTGCTGTCATCAACTCTCTGCACACTGAACCCCGCTGACCCGTTCAGAACATCTGAACGTTACACCTGTGTATGAAGAACATGATGAGGCTCGTCACAGAACAAAGACTGAAGCTGGGCGCTTTTTATAATGTTATTATTGAAATCTATGATTAGACTAAATAATAAGAAGTGTTTTTTTCTCATTTATGCTGCAGGTTAAACTGCTGTTACATTTTAAGAAGGATGCAACAAATATGAGATGAAGGAGACACTGTTGCTACCATGCAGCTGGGTTATTACACAGGCTTAAGTCAATCACTTTAAAAATCCAGATGATGCCGTTCAAGCATAGACTGATTTCTTGGCACTGTAGTAAGTCTTAATAATACAAAAGTTAAAAAACATGTAAAGCCTTAGGCAATAGTCCAATACTTAATAGCCGATACACTGACAGGTAATGACTGAATTCACAGCTGTGCCTTGAACCATGTCTCAGAAATGTAGTGTCAAGCAATGCTGGGTTTTAGGTGACCGTCCTATGTTCATTCACGTGTGTTTGAATTTCTGCTGATGACCACACTTAAGGTAAAAATGGAACCACTGGTTGTGGAAGGTGTCTGAACACCGGTCTGTGCACTGTTGGGATTTTCAGTAAAGTGAATCATGGTGAACCAGCTGATAACCTCATTCAGAGTCTAATGGCCAGTCACTGATGAGGGTTTTTATAATTGTGTAATGATCCAGTTGTATAGAATGTAAAATAGAAACCACCCATCACTGTTTGTACAGATGTTTGTACAGATATTAAATAATAATAAAATGTTTTTGTTCAAACTTTGTCAAGTCTCATACGCTGTGTCAAAAAACAACAGAGGGCCAGTAATTAAGTCATTGTGCTGTTTGTAATAGGTGGAGTATTATGATAGTCAGCCTGGAGACGCCCTTTCACAATAAAAGCTGAACAGCTGGCCCTCTCTGCCTCATACACCAGTGCGTGTTGGGATCTAGTTTTTCTCGCTGGGTGACTGTTTGTACTGAAGCCATTAGTCTGGCACAGATCTTCATGCCAGAATGCACACACACACCCACACAGAGAGAGAGAGAGAGGGAGAGAGAGCAAAGCCATGATGTCAGAGACAGGGGTTGTGGAGGGCATTTCCTCCTAGGCGTGTCTGATTGCAGCTGAGAGCTTTGACTTCTGTCCGCCTGCTCCAGTCGAGCTGTCACCGGCCACGCGGGCAGACATGAGCTTCCACAGCGACTCGTCCTCGGAGGACATGAGCGATGAGCTGGGGACACTGGGGTAAGACTGCGTCTCTCACCTGCTACCTGATGATGATGATGATGATGATGATGATGATGATGATGATGATGGAGGGAAAGCAGACAGCAGTAGAGGGAGAGAATTGCGTTGCGCACATCCCGTGTGTTGTGCCACATTACGCAGCACAGGATGCAGCTTATGTTAAAGCAGTGTAACTGTGTGTGTAACTGGTTCAGTGTCGAGCTGTTTCAGTTTTGATCCAATACATCAGATTTCAATTCTGTCTGATGATTGTTGTTTTGTTTTGTTTTTTTCTGTGTGTGTTTCACGTGTTGTTGTTGTTTTTCACGCGCCCACTGTGCGTAAAGTGGATGATACAGGATCAGTCCACAAAACAACAACACTTCAAGTCAAGTGGCACCATGAAGGAAATCCCTTTAAACATTCTCTTTTAATGTCCAATAGGAAGCTGAGTTCACGTCACTGATTTCTGTAGCAGGAGTTTGATGATTGAACTTTCTTGGGTCTTTGGGTGAGATGAGGTAACTGTTATCATGTTGCATTGGAAGTCTGCATGCAGGACAGATACTACAGGGAGCACTGCTTCCTTCAGTGTGGGAATTCACACCAGCTCTGCTTCACAAAAACTCCATCAGTATAAAGGAAGAACAGTCTCCAAAGAGATGAGACGTCTTGTATCCCTGCAAACAGGAAATCTACTTAAACACTCCATTCAAATTCAAGAGGTGGCACAGGTCCCCATATGCAGGCTCTGGACATGTCAACGCATACAGCTGATTTTAAAGCGTGGACAGAAACGTATTCAGATGATCAGAATTTACTCGCGTCTCTTTTTCGCATACAGTAACTCTTCATGCAAATCATGAACTTTCACATCTGTTCACTGGTTTCCGTTGCATCTGTCTCACAGTCGGAGGTTTCTATATCGTTATCTGGAAAAAAAAACCTCTGCATGGTTCATTCTTCCACATTGTACCACATTGTATATATGTGGTACCAGGTGCTGTAGGAGCTGATGATAGGAAGACGAGTAGTAGTATTATAGTTTTCCCAGAGTTCTCAGCTGCGTTCTTCTGCAGTATGAGGTCTGTGACCTCTGGAATGAACTTTAATGCTCAGGTTATTGAATATTTTTGACACTGACACTGAGTTTTCTAAAGTTTTGGGTTTTGATCCATGAGGCAGTGGCAGTGAAATGTTTGTCAGATGTCACGTAGAACAGCAAAACACCCAACTTAACCATCAGTTTATTAGTTAGATACACTGCAAAACCTCAAAAAATCATAGGCTCACCATAGTTAATAAGCCTTATCCTCATATGATTCTCTTCTCTGCAGTACCAGGAACTGATAAACTCTTCCTGTTTGTGAGGAGTTTGTCTTTTTTTTAATGTCTGTTATTCTTCATAATGTAGCCATCACTTTATTGTAAAATCTCTGGTTTTCCATGTATGAAACTGGTCAGCAGTTGGGCTGTTGACAGGCCTTGATCTGTGATAAAGAACTTAACCTATTCTAAAGCTGGTTACTGGTTTTAGCATAACTTATCAATCAATCAATCAATCAATCAAATTTTATTTGTATAGCCCATATTCACAAATTGCAATTTGCGTCATAGGGCTTTAACAAAGAGTACAGGGTGTGACATCCTCTGACCTACACCCGCAACAAGGGTGAGGAAAAACCGCCAAAAAAAAAAAACCTTTTAACAGAGGAAAAAAACACAGAAACCTCCAGGAGAGACTCATGTGAGGGATCCCACTCCCAGGGATGGACAGAAGTGCAATGGATGCCACGTGTACACAACACATCAACAAAAT
>JAFBJQ010000866.1:74972-117267 GCA_016785345.1 Trinectes maculatus
ACAAGGGTGAGGAAAAACTGCCAAAAAAAAAAACCTTTTAACAGAGGAAAAAAACACAGAAACCTCCAGGAGAGACTCGTGTGAGGGATCCCACTCTCAGGGATGGACAGAAGTGCAATGGATGCCACGTGTACACAACACATCAACAAAATGACTTATAATTATTAATTATAATATAATATAATATAATATAATATAATATAATATAATATAATATAACATAATATAATATAATATAATATAATATAATATAATATAATAGTGGTAGTGGTGCATTGAGTGCGGTGCTGAATCCAGGTCCTGCAGCTCCAGAGCATGTTCTACGATCAGCTGCCACCACAGTCGATGGTCCATAGAAGTGGCTCCTGGTACTAGAACAGTGGAGCACAAAGACTCCGGTGAAGAGGGTGAATTAGTAAGGTGCATTAATAAGACATAGATATAATGATATGATGTAGATGGAAGGAGGGAAAGCAGACAGAGGAAGAGAAGGATAAGGTCTAAATGTCCCCCGACAGTCTAGGCCTATGGCAGCTTAACTAAGAGCTGATCAAAGATGGACCTCGACCAGCCCTAACTATAAGCTTTGTCAAAGAGGAACGTTTTAAGTTTGCTCTTAAATACTTATGTTATCATAGCGATTTATAATCAGTATGATAACATAAGAAATAAACCAGCTTTTTAGGACTGAAAACACAAATTCACATCTATTGTCAATGTAGAGTCCCGAGTTACCATAACTCCACTGTGCAGGTCTTTGGACTGTGGGAGGCCACAGAGGAAAAAGGTCCAAGTAGAAGATACAAACTCCACAGAGAAAGATAGAAGAGAACTGGGAACCAAGTGCTACTGACTACACTGTTATTACATACTGGCTCTCTGGTCAGTCAGGCATATCTTGAAGATACCATGACGTGGATGACTGAGAACATTTACAGACATAAAGCTCATATTCATTTCAACAGCATAGCAAATTGAACCTGCGTTTAACAGATAAAGATTAGCGGGCACTGAGGTACGGGTTGTTATTGCTTACTTTGTATGTTGCAGGTGGTACCACTATGACTTGTCCCGCCATGCTGCAGAGGCCCTTCTTTTGTCCAACGGCACTGATGGAAGTTACCTGCTGAGAAACAGTAATGAGGGACCTGGCTGCTTCGCCCTGTCTGTCAGGTCACTTACACTTATTTTCACTCAACCCAAAATGTGCATGTTGTACTGTGAAGCATTGAAAACTGTCAAGTTAGCAGTCAAAGCATGTAGCCAGTTACAGGAATGTTAAGAAAACATTATCATCACCTTTTTGCTTCTCTTGTTTCATGAAAGCATAGATCGTGTTTAGTCTGGGTGGGGTTCTGCTGGGAATGGAAAGGAACCACTGCTGCCAGATTGCTTTGGAGAATACCAGCTTTCATGTGCGTGATCTTTAACAGTGCATCGTTTATGTGGTTTGACAGGGCGAAGGATTCAGTCAAGCATTTTCATGTGAGTCGCAAGGAGCACGGTTACATGTTTGGCTTCAACGAGTTTACAACGCTTCAAGACTTTGTCAACCACTTTGCCAACCAGCCATTGCTGGGCAGTGAATCAGGTACGATGGGAAAAAGCAGGTGCCACCTTCAGCTCATGCATAGTTTAGAGACTGCGGGGAATTTGCAAATGTTGTGGGTCTGTGCCGTCAATGCTGTTGACTTATTTTAACTCGAATTAAAGTTGTGGGAGAACTCAATTTTTCCAGCACAGTTCTAGTTTATACGTACAGAAATAACAGAAATAAAGAATATACAAAATACGCAGTCGAGCGTAAAGGTTTGAATCAAGGTGTCTAACTAATCATATTTAATAATTCAGTAAAAGTCAGGCCATATCTGGGTTGTATTTGTTGTAGCATATCAGTGTTCGTCATGCTCTCTTGGCTTCACCATGTGAAACTTTCTCTGATCTGACACAACATTCAAACCACTTACCAGTTTTAATGTTGTGCTGAATCAGGGTAGATTCTGGATAAACTAGGAACAAACCACAGCTCAGTCTGGCAGCATTCCGACTCAGGTATTAGAGGACTCCAGCATATTAACGCCACACCTCTTTGTTTTTTGGGCTTGGGTTGACATACTGTACTGTACAGCACACCCAATTTTTTGATCTCATTACATTTATTTGTTTCCTTTTGTTCAAATGCCAGGTAGTCACCCTTGTAACTTCCCGTCTTCCTCTCAACCAGGAACTCTAATTGTGCTTAAGTGTCCATACCCATGGCGTGTGGAGGAACCCTCCTTCTACGAGTCAGTGCGAGTTCACACAGCCATACAGACGGGCCGCACAGAGATCGACCTGGTGGCGAAAGCACCGTCGGTATGTGAAAAGCTGTGAAAAGCCTGTGAGCATGTGGTGTCAAAAACAAACACACTGAATTCCTCACCAATGTGTAATATATGTACTGTTTAAATTCAAGTTTCTTTACAAATCAATTGATTTACAAAACAAATACAGGGGGTCCTCGAGTTACGACGGAGATCCGTTCCTGAGAATGTGTTGAAACCGAATTTCGACGTAAATCGGAACATACATTCATTGTGCCATTGTGCATACATTGTGCCACCAGATGTCGCTATAACACCACGCTAAAATAAGAGTTTATTATGGTGAATTGCATTTTTTGTCCCTCTTGACACACCGTAGGGGTTGAGATTGCGAGTGTAATGAGCATTTCCTTTAGATTTCTGATATCAACCGTGTAGACCCTGTGTTGTGAATAAACCTACGGTATCGCCACGATCCCGAACCCATCTGATCCTTATGATCCTTACCGCCCCCGCCCCCCCGCCACCCCCGCCAGTCGGCCATCCATTTGACATAAGTAAACACAAGGCAGAGTAGCCTAGCTGTGCTGTGGAGCTGTTGGAGAGCGGGCAGGCGCGCTGAGAGACAGAGAGAGCGCTCACCAACTAGTTCCCGTGCGAAGTCTGTACATATTTACGAGGCAAACCGCTTAAGCCGAAACAAGGAAGTTCATGGGAGATGTGTCGTAACCACGAAAACAACGTAATTCGCAACCGTCGTAATTCGAGGACCCCCTGTAATTACAGGATGTGTATTATTGTTTTCATTTGGTCATCATTTCTAAATGTTAACGACAGCAACATGTTAACGACAATGTTAACACAACACAACAACCTGCCAAGATAGAATCCTTTTTTTTTGTTTTCCTTTATTACATTTAAACAGAGGCTAATGCAGGAAATGTTGGGAAACATAGGGCTCTGAGATACAACAAGTGTCCTCCAGCCTATTGTAGGTGTGTGTACTCAGTACTCACCTTAACTATTCTGGCAGTCACATGGTTGGCTCTGTTGTCTGTAACTACTAGAACTGTGCTTTGTTTGGAGTCATATGTGACTGTAACCAGTGCTTTGGCAGACAAACGCAGCTGTCCCCTGACTTTACTTTGTGCAAACCAATCAGAAATCAATCAGTACCAGCCCACATAATGGCTGACAGTCAGCTGAGTACCAGCAGATTGTCTTTTCAAGACTATATATGGATTGATGATGAGGGAAAACCATGAAGACCAGAACCTCTCACCACTCAGCATCCTTTAGAAAGATGTCAAAGGTTATCTATCAAGACTCTGGGATGACCCAATCATCAAGGAGAATTTAGAATAGTTATCTCATTTTTGTAATAATTATTTGTTTTTCAGTTGGGTACAAAAGAAGGCTACCTGGTGAAACAAGGAGCAATTGTGAAGGTGAGAATGTTTTACAATGGTTATGAAATCTAGGCAAACTCACTGGAATGAACTGATCTTTTTAATTCATCATAAACCGTGATCTGATCATCTACATGCAAGATGAAGATGTTGAAGCCACTGGCTTTTACTCTGGGCATCTTTCTAACCGCACTGAACTGTGACGAACTGTAGTGCTGTTGATGTTGGATTATATTGTCCACTGACTAGATGGACATTTCAAACACTTAGACTTTTTCAACCTTATTTTGCAGAACTGGAAGCAGAGGTGGTTCACACTCTACAGATATGAACTCAAATACTTCAAAGACAAGATGGTGAGCCGCTGCAGCTTTGCCACATACTCTCATAGGCTTTTGGATCAGTGATTATTTTCAGCAACAGATGCTGCAATCAGTTTCAGCTGCTTAAACAGCTCTGTAGTGGCACACACAGTTTGTGCTTGTAGTGTGTATGGTATGTGTAAGCTGCTGTGTTTCCATTGAAGTGTGGGGAACCCATTCGAACCCTGGATCTGACCAGCTGCTCTGCAGTCCAGTTTGACTATTCTCAGGACAGAGTCAACTGCTTCTGGTAAGTGACTGTCAGTCTCTGATCTGCGCTGACAGACGACACCATCATCTTTTAACATGTGCTTTGAACTGCTTAGTATGGCTGAGCTGGGCTGAGTCAAGAAATGAAGCCGCGGGAAAACAACAAAATAAGTCTTAATTCCAGGTCACAGAAACACGCTCATCAGCCACAACAGTAAAACCTGTTACCTGTTTGAATGTTGTGGTGCAGATAAGTGTACACAGTGCAGAGTTGATGTAATGCACATAGGGGACCCAGGCTAGAACATGTCCTTAGCCCCCTCTTGTTGATCATAAGTGGCGACAAGTGGGTGCAGAAAGTGCTGCGTTGTAATGTGATGTGGATTGGGAGTAATGCACCTATTTTTTTGCCCACTGCAATAAGTAAGAGAAGAAGAACAAGAAGCAGCCCTCCAGCTGGAGTCTACGGGGTTGGTGTTTCTGAGCTGTACTTCCCCCTGGCAGCCAAAAAGGGGAAGTTTGAGCCATAAAATAACAGAAGGAAACAAGGGGAAGGAAAGAGAAGTGCACATGAGCTGAAAGGGAGCAGTGGCTTGACCTTTTTACACAATGTCTAACACTTACTTACTGATTTTGGTTTTGATTCTGTTTCCTCCAACGGCTCCTCGTTTCAACCAGCATGTGTGTGATCCCCTGTGGAGACTTGGGGTCCATTAAATCCCCAGCATCCCCTTCCTGATTGCAATGAGGCCGAATGTGTTGTGTTGTCGTGGAAAGGATTTGGCAGTAATGCACCCAGTTGCACCCAAGAGAAAAAGCAAATGAAAGGCATGTGATTATGTAAACAGGGAAAGAGGCGTCCTGCTTTATCACCAGTCTTCATCTCTGATGTTGTTGGTGTCACATACAATGAAAGTATGTGGCGCCACAGAGGCTGAGAATTGCAGACTGCAGCAGCCAAATGTTCTGGATGTGCTTTGATGGAATTATGTCTACAAATGGTTTTAGAAGTAAAAGCATTTATTATATTTTATTGTCGGTTTCTTGTTAGTTTAGTTATTAGTTTTATTTTAATTATATAGCACCAAATCACAACATAATTACTGTAATAAAATTACAGCCAACAGTTCCTACGGTGAGGGCAGAGAACCAAAAACAAACTCTTTAACAGCCCTTCTCTTTAACATTATTTAACAAGATTATTGTACGATACAGGAGTCAGATTGATGGGAATTGTTTTGGCACCAGTGGTCCCTCTGGTGGTCCCGGGCCCACATTGGTCTAATTGTCTCTGGTCAAGCATATAAACTTGCACAAATGACTGTAGCTGTGGTCACTTTGTCTTCTGAGGTAGTAAACATAAAGTGTTGGTGTGAAAATAGTGGCAACACACAGTCACAGTCATCTGACCAGCAACGCTTGACGGTCAGTATGAACAGGAGGTCCATGTGGACTGTTGTTTCAATAAAGTGAACCTCTTTAGACTTAATAGATAGAGTGGAACTGAGCTACTGACAGATAAACAAGGACAGGTGTAAGGCTTATATGTAAGACTGGATAATAGTCTATACTGTTGTTCTGTACTGTGATACACAACTCTCCCTGCCTTTCCCTTGTGTGTGACCCCAGCATGGTGTTTCCTGAGAGAACCTTTTATCTTTGTGCAAAAACGGGTGTGGAGGCAGACGAGTGGATCAAGATTCTGCAGTGGAAACTGGTGAGTTTGTTTCACCCAGTCCAAACAGCATTGCTGAATATCATTTTTATAGGCAAGGCATTCTGGGAAACAAAGCAACCACCAGAAGGAAATTATGTGAGTTGAGGGCAAGTGGGTAATTACAACATATTGTATAGTGGAATGGATCCATTTGTGTCACAGGGAGAATTTGTGCTTTAAGCAATACAGAACATTTTAATGCAAGCAATATTGATGGTGTAATATTTACTCACTTCCTTATTACTAAAAAAGACCATGTTTCTTAAACCACTGGTGCTGGTTTAAAAACACACCACTCTACTGTGACACTTTGACACAACACGTTTGATGTAATGATGGTATTAAAACTTGATAGTAATAATCCCACGAGTGAAATAAGCAACCACTTCCACACCGAGTATTTCCACCTTAACTTGTAGTTTAGGTATAGCTAAAAATTCTATCAATAATATTCTATTCCATTAGTAGAGAGCAACACATTTACAATAACATTTGGATACAGCCAACTATGTATGGTACACCTTTCAAATGTCTTTTAAGACTGTTATTATTATCTATTATTATTATTATCTATTATCAACACATTATTTGCATATTTTGGGGGTTTTAAAGAAGAAAGCTTGATTTGTTATTGTCACAGAATTTTGAATTTGAAAAATTAGAAATATATTTTTTAATCTGTGTCATATGTACTGTAAAACAATGGGGAAACAGTGTAAAAAGTTAAGTTTTTGTACTACACTTGTACTATAACATTTGCTTCCCTTTTGTATTGAAAAATAACTTGTTTTAAAAGGCATGACAGTTTGTCCTGGACATGGTCTTTAAGAAATGAATGAAAGTAGCTGATTCTACTTTGCATTCTGACTTGTTGCTGTGCAGTCTCAGATAAGAAAAGGCCAGTGATACTCTCAGTGGAGACACAGGAGCAGGATAGAAGCTTCACCTTTACAGGGGACGTCACATCAGCTGGATGAATGATGAAGAATGATGACTGCACAGGACTGGAGAGTCTTCAAGTTGTATATATTGTTGTATATATTGGTACAGAGACACCTCTCCTCTCAGTGATCCTACTTGGCTGGATGTTTGTATATTTTAACATGTGTTTCATTAGTTATTTTCAGGACGGGATTGTTATGAAGGATTATTTTATGAGCCTAAACCTAACAAGATGTTTGTCTCTATAAATGTTCAGACTTGCCAGTGATGTCTGTGGTACTCCAAAACATTCTCATTACATCTTACTGCTGTAATTGAATTTCAGTCAAAATCAGATATTTCATAATATTTAATACTTACAGATGATAATGTAGCCAAAGTAGGGCAATACTTACTAGTGAGACATTTACATGTATACTTTGTTTAAAATGTAGGTTCCTCTCTAAATGTCTATAGAAGACCCTGAATGATTTGCTTCTGTGTCTTGCCTGTCAGAATAACTGTTTTTATTTTACAAATCAATGCCTACTTGAGGGTCCATGTCCATGTGTCTATGCATGATGCTGTCTCACATGTGTAAATTGCTGAATGAGAGCATAATTAAGAACGATGAAATGAACCAAAGACATAAAACCAACTGGAAAATTCTAATCAATCCATTAAACCCGAAAGAAAAGCAGCACAGACACCACATCAGGTGCTAAAATTAACCTTTTATTCAAACTCTTACACACAAACTCTCCTAGCTGTAAAGATACTGATAAGAAGCACCTGAAATCTACAGGAAACAGAAGAAAGCAATGTCAACAAACAAGTGTAACCAGAAAGTTCAATTGTGGTGCGGCCAGGTCCAAGCCATTACTATAATCTGTGAGAACAGGGTTTTCCCACTGGACTTGGATGCACCATTAGAGATGAAAAGATTGAGTGAGCAGGATGTAATCAACAATGGCAAAAGGTAGGTGATCTTGCTCAGAGTTGTCTTGTCGCTCTGTGCTTATGTCACCTCTACCACCTGCCTAAGTTCCTCTATTAGTGGAGCCAGCTCCTTCTCCAGACTCATAATGATACCTGGGGATGCACAGAGATAAATGTTGTTACTTCACTGAATACTGATTGACAAACAAGCAAAGTCAGCACAAAGTGGGAAAATGCTTTGTGAACGGTAAAGTCTGTGATGACTGCGTGACCTTTCCCTCAGCACCACATCAACTGGCAGAACCCATCTGACTAGGAGGCTCTAGGGTACAGACTCTCAGTGTCTGTAATACAATGCTCTCCTAAGTTAATATGAAAATATACAAACTCTCTGTCGAAAGGCTGTGACAGGACATTTATTATGTAAACTGCTGGAAGCCTTTTATTCTGAAATGAGAGCGCGGAGACTCATCACTATATGTAATTATTCAACGGCTGCTACCTCCTTGTTTTTCCATTTTAAAATTTATGGCTCGTTTGAGAGCATAGATCAATGGATATCTGCAGCTACACATGAATACACCTGACTGTTTCCACACTATTTTCTGTTTAAGTTAAGGTAATTAACTACATTTATTTAATAATTTCATTTGCGTGTGTAAGCATGGAAATGACAATAAAAACCTTGAGCCTTATTCAGTCAGGTTTGTTTAAGCTGTGTCACCAATTTAGCAAGTGATCACGTTACTTTTTTAGCTTGAAATGTCATAGAGGCAAAATGGATGATTCTTGGAGAGAATAAAAGATGTAATAACCAGCATCAAAGCTTTGTGAATGCAGCTGATTTACTGATTCAAAACCAAATCCAAAATTGAACGTTTCTCCTTAATGGCATCTGTGCTTTAATGTCTTTAGTATACAGTATACCTATTTTAAAAGAAGTTCAAAAATTATCACTGTTAAAGTGGACTGATGTGACATGATGCTTGGGTATTTATGTAGGATTTTACCTGTATTGGCGTTGCTGCTAGCAATGAAACTGATGACCAGTGGTAACCGATTGAACTGCACTATCTGTTTGACAGAGACAGAAAAAACATGTTTGGTTTAACTGGGCAGACACGAAGGGAAAGGCATCAGTGTGAGTTTTCAATCAATATCTTTGCCAGCAACCATTTTCTAGTGACAACCACACAACATTCAACAGTTAAGTGTTGTTAAAGTCTATTCATTGGTCAACTTTTGGGAGTACTTTTTTCAGCTATAAATAAATGAACGCAATCAATCATAATCATTATTGCAGAGTGACAGTCTGACCTGGTAGGTGTTGTAGTAGCAGATGATGCTCTTGTTCTTTGAGAGGCCGAGTTTGCTTCCCTGATCTGTGGCCAGGGCAAAGGTCGACAAGAAGCCGGGCCTCAGAGCGTGAACTGGGGCATTGTCGTTGGCAACTGCAGTGAAACAGCAACAATTATGGCAGCAATCAATCAATCAGTAACTCTCCACACATGTAATTGCAGCTGATGTTCTAAAATCAATGTTATAATTGAAATACAATATGAATTATGATTGAAATACAAAGGAAACAGGAAATACAAAAGCTATAGACAGTATGTAACTTTAAGATTCAGAAATGGTTCCCTACCTTTGATAACTGGGACCCCGTCCCTGTCAGTCACTACAATAGCATGGAGACCTTCAACACTAAAGGAGAGACTTTACCTATTAAACACTTCTTTCACTTTCAACAATGCTCTGGGGCATAAATTCATCTTCTTCTTATGTTGTTTAATGGTGGTTGGCAAATAAATTCTAGCTTCTTTCAAATTCTGGGAATTGACCTTCAGTTACACTCACCTTTGCAGCTGTTTGAACAGGTATCTCTTCAAATCCTGTTGGCATAACACATAAGGTAGAAAATGACACAGTCAGGAAAGCGTCTGCTTGTGTGTCACTGAACATCTCAAACCATGTAGTGACAGCATTTCAAGTTTTGTTCTCTTGTGCCGCTTCGTGTGGTGTTTTCTCCCGTCTCTCTCCGTGGCAGAGAAGAGCATGAATGCTGACGACAGCGAACAGGAAGTAACAAGAGGGAAGATTTTATACTTACGTCTGCCATGGCGGCCAGCGTTTTATCGAGTAGCAACTGTGAAGAGGAAAATGGGTTGAAATAAACTTTTTGGTTTCTTTTCGATATGAAGAACTTAGAATTCCTGTGCCTGCTAATGAAAATTCTGTGATACGACTCTACGCTTGCTAATACGCTAACCGATTAGCAACTGGAGAGATTCAGCTTCTTCCCATTGTAATTCAGCCACTGGCCGCTTGAGTTAACCTATGCGTGTTGTTGTCGTTGGAACGTTAAAACATAAATAAACAAGAATAGAAGTCAGTGCCGTAAGTAGCCTCTCATACCTTCTTAGACTCCTTCTTCAATATGACTTTATCACCAGCAGCTACATACTGCACTAAACGACGCCCAGGAAGAAATCACATGACAGACGTGTTTTGTTTCCGGCTGTTGAGGAAGTGTTGAGAAATGTCACTGCTGCGCAGCTAGTTCTGCGCAACATGGCGCATATAGACTCATGTTAACTTAATAACTGACCAGTGCAGGGTTTTGTTATTTTTTTCAGTTTTTATTGATGAGCAGAATATACTGCTGATATAAATTCCATACTGCACAGAAGCTCTTTCTTTGATATCACCATCACTTGTTTTTTTCACCTGAAACTTGCCTGTGACATCATGACACATTATCTGTATTAGCCCTCATACAAATAAATATAAGAGTTGCATGAAAATGAAAAGGTCCAAACCTTCAGGTGCCACAGGAGCGGAAAAAGGATGAGGAAAGGGTCAACATAATGTAATGTTGTCATTATGCTGACATTACAGTTTTGTGTGTTGAGATTTATACATTAACAAAACAAAAGAAAACAAAAAACTGCTAGCAGTTGTATGTTGACTGAAACACTTTGGTTGTTTGTGGTGCAGAGCCATAGCTAATGCCTTATGTTTGCCAGACCACACTTCTATTCTGAATGTGAGATCTTCACCCTCGTTTCTCACGACATTTCCTAACGTGTAAGAAGCTTATATTTACTCTGTCTCTCCAGAAGGACTTTATCTTAGAAAGCCCCAACCTCCTGAAGATGGGACATCTGACCTCCAACTACACAAGTCTGCGAACTTTGTACATGAAGCCACTTATTTACAGTGTTTGTGTATAAATGGTAGTACATTGTATAATAATCAGGCCCTGGCTCAGACCTACAGAATGTCAAGGATTATATGAAGATAGAAAGCAGACTACTCATATGTATGTTTTGACTGCTGTACAATCCAGGTTGAATTTCAATGTGACACTCTATAGCCCCCTTATTTACTGTAATGTAATGCAAACATGCTAAACAGCTTTTCTCAATACTTTATCGTGTGTCTACACAGTTTGTGGGCTTTGTGGTGCTATGAAAACGTGTAATGTAATAAATTCCTCTTAGTTTCTGTAATTTAGTGGAAAATTAGAACACACCATTAATTTGAGGTTTGACGTTGTTGATTTAAACATCAAACAATCATCAACGTTTCAGTTTGTGGAGAGAAGCTGAATAGGCACTGAGCAGTTGTCATATCCCTGAGACCAGATCCAAATATAACCAACTATTAATAGAATATCCTCACACACTGGGCTGCACATGCTCCTTGCCCTGATACAACACAACCCTGTGAAGTGTTCTACACTGTGTGGCTGTTTACCGGCTGTTTACTACAGAAGAGTCTGGGATTTATTTTAAAACCAAATAACAAATAGAGTTATATTTTTTCTGTTTGGGCTAAACAGGTGAATTGTCTTGTACCTTGTCTTGAATTGGTTCTTGTCATTAGCATGGGGGATTTCCAGCAGTTTGAGACGGAGTTCTACCAGACAGGATATTACACAGACGACCATGGTCACTCATACAGTATTTACGATTCCACAAACCCTGCTTATTATAATGAGTAAGTATTTACACATTTTGTGGACAGCCTTATATTTTGCCTGCCATGTAATACTATCTCTTCCTTTATTACCACAATGATCAATATATTTACAATATGTGTGTACTGTTTTAAAACACCACTATAACATTATATTGTTTAACACAAAAACGTTTGTAAACGTGCATGCAAATCTCCACACTTTAAAGCAAAATCCAGTCAGAATTGTGATGAATTGTCCAGAGTGTATCCTGCCTCTCATCTGAAGTCAGCTGGGATCGTCTTCAGCTCCCCTGTGACACTTTAAAGAGTACAGTAATGAACTTCCAATACTACAATTCAAGCACCTAGGGGACACTTGCAGATGAAGAATGACAGTTTTTATATTGTTACTCTGAGTGAAGATTGACATGCATAACTTTGAATCAACTTGTCGTTTTCAGTGGCGAACAGCCAGATGCTTTTATGCCAGATACTCTGGATCCCTCCATGAAGCAGCAATACGCTGAACACTACTATCAACCTGTGATCTCTTCTGGTATTATGGGAGATACAGATTCTTATGAGGAGGAGCCGCCTCTTCTCAAGGGTAAAAAGCAGCCTTCACTTATCACCTAATCACTTATTGTCTCGAAAAGTAAAGGTTTTTCGTGGGTCATTATATATGTATACCCTAGTGGTTTAGCTGAGATCTCGCAAGCCAAGCTCAGTTCATATAGAGGTCGCATGAGCTGTGTTTACCCCGAGAAACAGCTGGAGAACGAACTAATCAGTGAAACCAACATTCCTCTATTCAAATTCTAAATAAAAGCCACATGGCACTGGAACTTAACAATCCGAAAGAGTTAGTGGATGATCAAGAGGACCCCTTGTGTTGTGTTGCATGCAAACAGAGTACAAAGACTGGATTTTTAAATATTTGTCTTCTGTGAATTGAGCAACTTCCCCCCTGCTGCTTTCTGTTCGTTGTCCAGAACTTGGCATCAGTTTTGATCACATCTGGCAGAAGACGCTGACAGTGTTGAACCCTTTCAAGCCTGCAGATGGCAGCATTATGCATGAGACTGATCTTACGGGTCCAGTGCTGTTCGGCATCACACTGGGGGTCTCATTAATGATGGTCAGTGACCAGCAGCCACGTATACAACCATCACTGGAAACCCAAATCAGTATTCACTGCTATTGAACTGTTTTCCTTTCCTCCCGTACGTTTAGGCTGGTAAAGTCCACTTTGGTTATATATATGGGATCAGTGCTACAGCCTGTGTTGGGATGTACATTCTGCTGAGTCTGATGAGCTCTGTGGCAGTGTCTTATGGCTGTGTGGCCAGTGTCCTGGGCTACTGCCTCCTGCCCATTGTGGCCCTCTCTGCATTTGCTGTCTTTTATTCTTTGCAGTAAGTCTGTTCAGTTCTTGTGTTTTATTTCTATTATTTTATTATTTAATTTTTTATATTTTATACTTGTGGGATGCTAAAACGAAAAAGTCAAGCATGACTTTGTCATTTTTGGCACAGAAAGTAAAAATCAGACATTTTGAGGTGCCACTTTTCTGGAGCTTTCAGACAATATGTTATCTTCACCTACTTATGTTGTTTACATCAGTCATGTCATCCTCATCCAATAAAATAAACCCAAACCATCAATCACCAGCCCCTTTGCTACTATAAGGCAGTGGATCCATGCAGAGATCATATGGGCTGTTTGAGATGCTCCGACATCTTGCTTTAAATCTGCCTTTTTTCCACAGAGGCATCCTGGGTACAGTTCTGGCCTTGTTAGTGATTTGTTGGTCAAGTTTCTCCGCTGCCAAGATCTTCACATCTACTCTGGCCATGGAGGGCCAACAGCTTCTGGTTGCCTACCCATGTGCCCTGCTCTACGGACTCTTCGCACTGCTCACTGTGTTTTAACTGTCACCATATGTGACCAAGAGGACAGTGGTCTTATGATTATCTACCAACAATGGTAAATGGATGATATGTTTGTAAGTTACAGTAAAGTTCACATTAATATTTGCACTATTTTGTTTTATTTCACGCTGATATATTTTAAAACTATGACAACTGTACGTTATTTATTCACTCCAAGTCAGATTGACAGAAGAGCATTTCATTGTTCACACTGACACCATACAGGTAGAAGTGGATATGTGTGATATGTGTGTAATCTATTTTGTATATTGTTGAATCTGAAAGTTGAAAGGACAATCGTAACGAAACAAAAGAAAAATCAACCTTCTCACAGTAGAGGGAGCCACAAGATCACAGCTTGGAATGTGAAATATTCTCACAGACTGAATGATTTAAAAAAAAAAAAACCTTCATGTGCAGCAGTGACATAAACTGAGAAAATATACTGGATATGCATTTTACATATGTTTCCATTTCCCCCTTCCTCCTCCTGCAGCAAAACATTGCTTCTTCATTTTGCGTGCTGCAGGAACTTCATTGTCTTGCTCTGTGGTTTTATTGAAAGGAGAATCTACAACATGTGTGTGAAAGTGAACAAAGGTTAATGTTACCACAGTCCACAGGGCGATGGAGTAATGAGTGAAATTATAGGAATTCATTTTTTTCACATGACTTCCATGATGTATGGGGGTGTGAGCAGACTCTGACAACTGGAGAGTCAATGATACTCTGCAGACAACTTGTTTTGAGCGGGAGGGTGAGCGGGGTTGGGGGGCTGGGTGTCAACAACGTGCGCTGTGATATTAACAACAGCTAACATCTAAGGGTGCTGGTCCAGTGGTTTGGGTGGATCCCGTCCCTCGGGTGGTGCACAGACTGACAGGTTTGACTTCTGAGGGAACAAACACTAAGGCCACAGTCTCTCTCTGCTCTCTGTGAGCGACTCGAGCTCTGTCAAGTTGGCTCAGAGGGAAAGACCACAGCACTGTTGTGTTACAGGACTGTACACATGTGTTATTTTTTGTGAATAATTTTCTGTAAAAGACACAAAGGGCGCTTTTCCACTAGGGTCACCTCAGTACGGTACGGTACGCTTTGTGCGCTTTTCCACTAGGCCCCAGTGGCCAAAAACTTTGGAACCAAGCGTGCTGAGTCTACCCAAAAACTGACGTCTGCAGGATTGATCCGGTCGTTTCCAGGTATGACTGCACAATTTATTGTTTGAGAATTGAGAAGAAATCACACGTGCGATTTTATTAAAGGAAAATTATTAACATACACGTCATGCTACAGCTTTTGTTCTGCTTGGAATAAAACAGAATTTAACACTGCTCCATAGTTTCTAGAGTTTTTTGTTGTTGATGTGGGACATGCAGGTTCTGTGTATACTGCCCCCTTCCCCACTCCCTTGCTAAGCTTTCAGGAAGCGGGGGAAGACTCCACCCATGACTCCGCCCACGCAGCGACACTGCTCAAGTGTAATGGAAAAACAACCGTACCGTGATGAGGTGAGGTGACAGCATTTACCTTGGATACAATATGGATCAGCTATGCTTGGTTTAGGTTGAATTCCTGATTCACTTAACCCATCTTTCTCATCTTTCTCATCTTCTCTCATGCGGCATAGCCCACTTTACTTCTCAGGGGCACATATAAAGATGGACACCATGTCTCCACGTCCTTCCACTACACAAAAACACAGCCAATGTATCTCATGATCCTCACACAGCCTGGTGACATCACTTGGAGAAAGAGAATGTACAGCAGTGATGGTGGAGATGAGCCACAGACAGAGGTCCCACCAACGCCCCTGTGGAACCAATGCAAAGACAGTTTCAGCTGTCAATCATGACACAGCAACCAATTTTCCAGCATCAAAAATGTATTCAGCACGCACTTTGGAGCTTTTGTAGTTTGGCCTTTGTCCAGTGTGTAAACGTCCAGGAGGCAGCTTCACTTTAGGAAGCCCTTCCTCCATATTTATACTGAGATATGATCTCAGTACTCACAGATGCATTAATATTCACCAGAACGATAAAGATTATAGGGACTTCCAGTGGGTTTTACTGTACATCTGTGCATACAGTATATTCACTGTCAGTGCATTTGGAATCATGTCTCTCTGTGTGAATCCAAATGTGTTGGAGACATTATCATTCAGCAAAGTGAGACATCTTACAGTAGGCAGTTAGAGATGAGGGAGAATGTTGAAAGGTTCAGTTTGGTGGTCTGAGAACACAGCAGCACATTCGGATGTGCAGGGACATGAGCTAAACTAAATCTTCAGGCTGTTTTCCTTCAGCCTGGTGTAGACTTGGTGCTGCTCCAGCTGGTGAAAGACACTGATAAAGAACTCCAGGTGCAAGTAGACAAGGTAGGATCAATTACCTAATGCTCCCAATCATTCCCTGGAAAACCCACAGTGTAGCAACTGAATATATCGCAACTGATCTTAGGTCTGACCTCACAGTTTTTGATGTCACTCTGAGGTTTCTATATCGTGCATTATGGTAAATGCTTTTCTCGGCATTACATACACACCAGCCGTACACTGCAGGACTGCAGGAGGTGGACCTGCTCTTCATCCTAAGCCACAGTCATCCCTTTATCTGAGCGATATATGAGCTTATGTGAGCTTTAGGACCACATGTAAAGTAATAATAAAGACAAACTGTTTCAGGCTACAGCATCATGCAGCAGCCCATCTTTCACTTACACCATCAGTCCAGTGATGATTACCAGAGCTGAACTTCAGTCAGTGTTACACAGGTTTTCCAAGTATTGTAATATTTATGTATCACACTTCATATTTTACTGACGTTTCAGGCTTGCTCTCTGCAGGACTTGACAATTGCACAACTGTATAATTTATTGTATTATTACAAATCTCCAGTCTTTCAGCTTGTTTTGCAAAAACCCATCACAATGGTGTATACAGAATGACTAAAAAATAGTAACAAGTGCTAGCACAAACAGAACAGTCATTACATATTGAAATGACAGGTACTCACCGATTTAAAGGCCCATACCAGAGCTACTGCATGTTGTAGTAGGTTAAGTACAAAATAATATTAATTTACATCATTGTTTAGCATCATTCACTGCATTGATTTATGTCTATTAATTTAACTTATGGAGTTGGAGTTTTGGTTTATGGAGTATTTAGCAAACATCATCTATATCATTAGTGATGTAAATAAGTTTTGAGCAAGAAAAAGAGCCTGTAAGAAATCAGACCTCATATCTGTCTACTATGAGACTCTGAAAATTCAAATTTAAATTACATTTTAACATTTGGTTTTATTGTACAGGGAGTAATGAATATGGTGAATATGGCTTCCTGGGAATGGTAACATGTAAACTGTGGTAAGCGTCACTAAAGCTACACAAATATAAAATATATCCAGACATGGTAGAATCTGTAATTGTATAGTCACTAACCTCCCTGCCATTGATCTTAAGGCTAAGCCACATTCAAAGTCTATATCGGACATATTGTATATTGCACATATCATATAAACTATGCACATTACTTAATGTTGTGTTGTTCAGCTGCAGTTCCTTACATCTTAATCATAGCTGCTCTCTGCGGGTCTGTATTTCTACAGTGCTGTAGCTCTATCTAGGGAAATCCAAGGCTTATAGCATGAAACTATAAACCTCAACATCTTGATATGTAAAGCTATATGCTTTCCACACATTCTTTCAAGATTTTCATCACCCTCCCTAATTTTCTCTCGGTGGACTGTTGTGGCGCTGGTTGCATCATCATCATGTCTAACATCAGCTGTGCTGTAAGTTTATCCCAGCTCGTGTCATTAGGGAGTGGTAGGCTGTGGAGCAGTTTCATGCGCTGGGGTCTTTGAATGGTTATTTCCATAGTGAATGGATTACAAGGTAACAACAATGATGTTAGACATTACCATAGAAAAACAGGCCACGTCTGATTTACCACAAAAACAACAAAATAACAAGACTTATCATGGATTTTGGATACAGCTGAGTTGTCAAAAAGATGCTGGTCAGAAGGTCAAATTGTATGCGTGTTTGGACATATGAGTTGATTTTGCTGTAGGCATGAGCACAGTGAGCTAAGTCCTACAGAAGCTGAGGAAAATGCTCTTTAATTACACCATCATGTGTTGGCTCTGGAGCGTACATAGCCCCACGTCTATATTAGCACTGCAGTTCCTATCAATATTAGTGGTCCGATTAAGAACATTAAATTCTGTAATTGCACTAATTGGGAGTTATTTGTAAAATAAATAGTACAGAGCTGCCATTAAAATGCCCCTGGAGCATTTCTTGTGAGAGATAGATTTGATAAAGTGGCTGCCTTTGTGTTTCCACCTTGTTTTCCAGCTCTCAATAAATGATCCAGAAAATGTCCTAATTAATAACGCAGGTGGGAAAATCATTATGTATCCTGGGGGTCTCACTACCCCTTCATGTAGCGCCTTATTTGAGGGTGACCAAAGAAAGAAAACACTGCTAGCTAATGACCACTCTCAGAGCGAGCAGCATGGCTGATAGAGGTTTAACTAACCCATGAAGACACCTGATTTGCCTCAGTGGTTCAGTGGCTCATTGCAATCCAACATTCAGAATACAATGTCAAACGCACAAGATGAACTGTGCTATGTGTGAATCACTTTTTATACCACGAGTGACTAATTATCAAAGAAATGGCACTCCAAGAACAGCCTCTCAGCAGAGCCAATATTAAGAAATTAAAAATAGAAATATACATGCATGTAATGTACATGGATTTTTCCAAGGTATTTTTCATTATAACTACATAGTTACAGATTTTGTTTCTAATGTTATTGGTTGCAAAAGTACTTTAGAACAATGCATGGTGTGATTTTGTGAGTTTTTGGGATTTCTTAATTGCATTTATGGGATTATATGGGACCTTTGACAATTCCAGTCCAAAACAAAATTGTGTGCACATAAATGATCAGATTTTTCCCACTTTGATGCAAGGAAATCCAACGAAACGAAACCTCAACGACTGTGTATGCATAGTTATATAGTTGTATAGTAATAGTGTATAGTGTGTATATAGTTTCATTTTCACAACCTCTGGGATGGGTGTCATGATTGTATGTTGATTAGCACTTCACAGGAAGAGGATTCCTGATAATATGCACATTCTTCCCATCTTTGTGTGGGTTTTTCCAGGTACATCTTCCTCCCACAGGCCAAAGACACCACTTTTACAAATTTCTTTTTTTTTCCTGCAGCTTGAAAGCAAAATAGTGGAAAAATAATTATATTTTCTTACTCCTGCTATTAAGAAACGTAAAGATGGAAGCACTTAATCAAATCAAATTAAATTTTATTTGTATTGCCCATTTTCACAGATCATAATAAGCCTCACAGGGTTTAAGGATTTGTACAAAGTGGGAGTATATTTTATTTGACTATTTATTAATTCACTTCTTTCTGTAATGACTCTCTGGTTCATGTGGTTATGCCCACCATGACTTCACTAATATCCCAGAGTTTACTGGCTACTTCCTGGTCTGTGGCCTTGTCCAGCAGAACCTGCGGTCGACAATCTGCAAAGCACTTTCCTTGCACACCCTCTACGTCTGGGCTGCAGGCCAAGTACACTGAGGTCTGAGCGCCTTCTTCTGGGCTCTTAAACAAGCCCCATGAGAGCAGATTAAACAGCGGCTTGACTAACACTGGGACATGAACATGCCTGCCGAGGTTAGTCCTCACTATGCCTGGTGTCAGAGCGTTCACCGTCACTCCGCTGCCCTCCAGTCGATGGGCCAGCTCACATGTAAACAGGAGGTTGGCCAGTTTGCTTCGACTGTAGGCAAAGGCCTTGTCATAGCTGTGCTCGCTGTTCAGGTCCTCGAAGTTAATATAGCCATGCTTATAGAGTTTGGAGGAGACCACCACTATGCGGCTGGGAGCTGATCGTTTCAGGAGGTCCAGCAGCAGGTTGGTGAGCAGGAAGTGGCCCAGGTGGTTGACCCCAAACTGCATCTCAAAGCTGTCCTCTGTTCTAGTGTAAGGACACTGGTAGACTCCAGCGTTGTTGATCAACACATCTAACCGAGGCTCCTCCTGTTCAGCAGTTCAAAAGATATTTGGAGATGAGCTTCATGCTTTTCCTTTGACTGTATAAACATAGAAGATGAACTATGGCAGTTACCCTACACACATGACATTTCAAAATAAAATTATACATGGTACTCATAAAATATACATCAAGCATCCCACTTGCTAAAGCCTGGTCACCAGGATTTTCTTTCCTTTTCTATGTCTATTTCAACAAAAGCAGACTTTACTGGCCATTTTATCATCCAGTGCAGTGCAGTTTCAACTGTCCCTTCCCACAGTCACTCTGACCATTTCATGTTATGCTGCTAAGGTCGTGACTCTCAAATGGGTTGCGTACCTATAATACACTGTGTGTATATCTACACCTTTCACACCATTGTCCACAATGAGATCTGGTCACTCTGTCCAGGTCATATTATATCCTCCTCTCCAAAAAACAACATAAAAGAAGAGCAGAAGAAGATGGTACTATTCATGAAGCTATGCTAGTATTAAATAAGAAATATAATGTTATAATTAATTGTTGTAATTAATTATTACTAACTGTTTGAGGCAAACGAGGCCCTTCATGACACTCCTAACATCCATCACAGTCATCATCCAAACAGATACACCTTTAAAAACCCTGGAATAAAATGAAGGTGGGCAAAGTGTGTAATATTCACTCTGAGGCAAAACCTACCAATCTACGAGCTGAGCTATCTAAGGGACCACTACTATTTAACCCTGTTAGCCTTAGGTCATGAACACAGCTGCAGGCAGGAGATCTGTTTAAAATGCAAAGGCTCCAAACATATGTAGTTTTCACAATACTACTACTATTACTACTACTACTACTAATAATAATAATAATAACACGACATAATTAATTAATAGTTAAACAGCTTCTGTGTATTAAAGACCAAAGAATTGGCAAATCAAAAAGTTCAAAGAGTGTCATTTTTTTTCAAACATGACATGTATCGATACATTTTGTGTACGACAGAATTAGAAGACAGAGGTGAATCTTTAAAAAACACACACATTCTGAATGACGTAACCTCCACGCTGACGGGAAAAGTAGTGTGGGCGTCTGGAAAAAAAAACAAACAAACACGCTGACATGTAGCTGTACCTGTATTATGTCTCGACAGAAGGAGCGTACGGATCTGAGCGACCCGAGGTCCAGCTGTTTGAGGACCAGCTGGGAGCCGTCTGCCCCGGTCTCCTCCAGGATCTGCCGAGCCGCCTCCTGAGCCCGGCCCAGGTCCCTGCAGGCCATGATCACCCGGCCCCGCAGCTTCACGATGCCCGCCGTTGTCGCTTGGCCTATCCCGCTGTTAGCACCGGTCACTAGCACAGTCTTCCCATTCATCATTTATCTGCATCGTCAGCCATCTGCTGCGCAGTAAGCCTGTGTGTTGACTTGTAAGCCCCAGAAGCTAACTAGCATCACGAGCGTGTCAACAACACAAACACAGCATTACCCATAATTCACAGCGAACCACAGCAGACTCACAGCTCATCGACATGTGAGAACGTGAATGTGCACTTAGCTGTTGTTGTTTTAGTTTGTATATAATGACTAGGTTAGAATGGAAACTACGCGTAGTTGTGTAGTTAGATATTGATCCAAGAATGATTTTGTTTTTTCCCTATTTTTTTTATTTTGATCCTTTTCATATTTTCTTTTTTCCATTCTTTTTGCTATTGTGTGTCTTCCTTTGGACCAATAGAAGAAAAATATGTCTCCATTTTCTGATTTGTTAAGTAATAATAAAAAAAAATATCCAGAATTCCCTTTAAAAACACTTGGCTTTATCTATGTCTCCAAAGTCTTAGTTTCTTTTCAGTTCAGTAAATAACTATATTTTAATACACAAGATGCCATTAGCACATTTCAATTCTACATTACTTGTATTACAAATAAATTATATTATGCAAGTGCTCAACAGGGAAGTTTCTGTCAGGCCGATATATAAACAGGACCCAGGAGCAGAGACTCGTTTCACAGTCTTTATTTACTATGATCTCTTTTTCCAGAGTGACAAAGCAGAGCTATGAAACTTGACAAAACTCTCTATAAGAGTTTTGATAGAAATATCAAACACAAAAATCTACAAAAAATGCTCCAAAAGGGAGGAAAACCTATCTGTAATAAAAAGTACAAACAAAATCACTCTAACAGAAAACGCTCCATAAGGGAGGAAACACAAGCTGACAAATGCAAAACAAGGGCTGTGGCAAGATAACATAAACTATGAAAATTACAAACAAAAATCACTCTTAAAGAGATATATCCACTTACATACTGCGATGGCAAAGACTATGGCTTGGAAACAGAATGCTCGTGATATCAGGTCAACGGACTAAGACACACTGGCACAAGACAAAGGGAAACACAGACTATTTAACACTGAAGGTAAGGGGAACAGGTGGAAACAATCAAGGCGGTGATGACAATCAGAACAACGGGAAACACCTGAAGTGGGAAGTGACCTAACGTGAGGAGAGTAGGGTTTCACAATAAAACAGGAAATCATAATACAACACAGACAAGACATGACAGTTTCATTCAGTTTCTTTTGTTTCACTGTCTTCTCTAAATAATGTTTCTACCTTATGCAATTGTTTACAGAAGAGCCCCAATTATTGTGAAACGACACAGTGACGTGTTACTGTAAGATATCATCAGTAAAATGTGAAATAAAATGATAAGGATGAAATGACTCCTGCAGGACCCAGAGGTGCCAATATCAGTCCAGTGATCCATCCATTTTATAGTCTTGCTCTGGTTAGGTTTGTTATTTTCTAGAAAGAGCCAGGCTCAACAGATTACCCAGATCTTCACTCCAGCACCATCCTGCTACACTCATATGATACTGATCTTTTCAACGGTGAATGAGAAATAAAAACTGGCTCAGGACATATGACCCTGACACACAATCAAATACAGCCTGTGTGACCCTCTCCAAAAATCATGCAGTTACAGTGATTATCATGGGTTTACTTATATCAGTCCAATCATTTTGAAATTTGTGGTCTTGTGGAAATTTGTAGACATTAATTTCATTTATTTATTAACCATCTGTCCAAATGATTTGTTTGTTTTGTTATCAGACATAATTCATAATTTGATTAAAAAACTATGAGCAGTAGTCTGAACAACACAGACAGACATGCTCTGATTTCACAAAAATTGGGATATTGGTGTAAGAACGGGGCATACAAACTTTGGTTAACGTAACTGTGATGATTTGCTGAACTGTAGACGAAATAAAAACACCTGTACGTGAAAAACACTACAATGTCATCCAGTGACTGAGGAAAATGAACTTTAACCTACGTGGAGGCTTTTCCACTAATGTCACCTCAGTGCGGTATGGTACGGTTGGTTTTCCATGAAGAAGAAGAGGAAGAAGAAGAAGAAGAAGAAACACCTTTATTGATCCCACCAGTGGGAAATTAATTCACTGCATTCCACAGTAGAGACAGTATGAACAGTTAGTACATAGTAGTACATAGCATGCACATGCAGAGCAGGGGCCTTGCTCAAGGGCCCAAGATTTTTCGGCCAATCCGGGATATAAACCGGCAACCTCACATTCCCAAGCTTGATTGTAGCCCAGGTCTGGGATGATGGCGCATCACCCAAGTCTTCGGCCGAGCTGGGATTCAAACCGGCAACCTCCAGGTCCAAAGCCTCTTGGTCCCAAGCTGCTGGAGCAGTGTCGCTATGTGGGCGGAGTCGTGGGTGGAGTCTTCCCCCGCTTCCTGAAAGATTAGCGAGGGGGCGGGGCTGTATACGCCGAAACTGCATGTCGCACATCAACATCAACAACAAACTCTGTCTAATGGAGTGAAATAAATAGTGATTAGAGTAAATAAATTATACTGGGCAGATATACACAGCCACTGGCAGATATTTAATAGCAGTGTTAAATTCCGTTTATTGCAGAAGCAGAACAAAAGCTGTAGCCTGATGTGTATGTTAATAATTTGCCTTTAACAAAATCACGTCCCCGCGATTTGATAATCGCACATGTGAAAATCACGACTTCGATTCTCAAGCAATAAATTGTGCAGCCATACCTGGAAACCACTTCCTGCGAAGCAGCCCGATGACGTCAGTTTTCGGGTAGCCTCAGCACGCTTGGAACCACAGCCGAGTGGTTGGAGCAGTTTTCGGATGGTGGGGCCTAGTGGAAAAGTGTGCAAAGTGTACCATACCGTACTGAGGTGACACTAGGTGATATACCAACAAATAAAAACTGGGTAAAGCCTATCTGCTGAGGAAAAGCCATGGGGTGTGACTGAGGTCTCAGAGAGAAAGGGGTGGGGACTGTGTAATGACTATTGTTAGTGCTGTTTTGTATGGCATCATAAAATAGTGGACAAAATGATACACCACATTATAATGCAATACTTCAACAGCACAACAAATTACAGCCACTCACACGGTAGAATCAGCAATCCAGAAAAGGCCTGTTTTATTACGCTGCACAGGTTTTAGCAAGGTGTTCCTAATAATCTGGAAACTGACTGTATATGAACCATGTACATTCTAACTGAAAAACCCATGATTTCTTTGCTGGAGCCTCAAATTTCCTTAATACATCAGTTAAAGCCTTTAGAGGCCCCAGTGGCCTGTAGCCAAAAGAAACAACTCCAAGTCAAACTCCTCTACTTCCACCACTAGTACCGAGGCTGGGCCTGCTGTGGTTGGTTTCACAGTTGGGGCTCTACCAGCAGCAATAATGTGGTAATAACATCTGTAACATCTGGAAAACATCAGAGTTAAAGCTCTGCTTGTAAATGACAAATAAGCCCGAGTTCAGGCTGGTGCTCTGCTGCATAGCTGCTCTGCTCTGTAGCTTCCCATAGCACCATTAGCTGTTGCAGAGCTGTCTACAGAGAAAAATAAAAAATATTCAATATCCTTATGCAAACAATAATGTGAAAATAAACATGTTTATTACTGCACAGAGAAATGCAAAGGAAACAGAATATAAACTGTGAAAATGAGGCCCTCAAATGATCAGTCAAAAAATCAAGATTTTTCATCAGACCCACAGAAGATAACATACTGCATACTCATAATAAGACTTTCCATAAAAGACCATGGCACCTGTTGTCCTCCCAGGTCAAAATATACCCAGTCTCTCTCTCTCTCTCTCTCTCTCTCTCTCTCTCTCTGTGTGTGTGTGTGTGTGCTGTATATAATAATTATTAAGTTGTGTGTCATATATTTGTCACAACACTCACAGGGCAAAACAAGGCATTCATTCATTCATTCATTCATTTTCTACCACTTATCCTTTTCAGGGTCACGGGGGGAGCTGCAGCCAATCCCAGCTGACATCGGGTGAGAGGCAGGGTACACCCTGGACAGGTCGCCTGCCTATCACAGGGCCAGCATATAGAATATATACAGACAGACAACCATTCACACTCACATTCACACCAATGGACAATTTAGAGTGGCCAATCAACCTAACCCCCTTTTTGGGCAGTGGGAGGAAGCTGGAGTATCTGGAGAGAACCCACTTAGACATGGGGAGAACATGCAGACTCCACACAGACAGACCCCCCAAACCGAGATTCGAACTGGGGACCTTCTTGCTGTGAGGCATGAGAGCTAACCACTGCGCCACCATGCTGCAAAACACAGCATTTGCAGTGTTATTCAAAATAATATATTATTGAATATTAATATATTGATTAATTAAATTTACTCCCCAAACCCAAACATTTGGGCATTCACTCTGGAGCCGGAGGAGTGTGATGCCTCTATAATCAGAGCACCCTCTCTGGCCTCCCATGTTTCAAATTGGGAACCATAATGCCGATCACAACCCACAGGTACGGTCACTGGCCTCAATGTACCCCTGCCTCTTCCACGGAGGACATGTTGGTTTGGCTGTACAGACAGGGTACTGTGGGTTCAAGCAAAAACACCAGGCACTGCTGCACTACACTGAAATCCTTCAAATCCTGGTGATGAACTGAGGTGTTCATCTGCCTAAAATTACACTTCAACCCCCTGACTTGACTCCGAGCATACAGAACTTTAACCTCACTCTCATAGTCCATTCAACATCATTAAGTTGTTTATTGATCATAAACCCTTCTATGTCATATGTTTAACTAAAACCATGTCCCAGAACTGGATACATGTCACTGTGCTGTCAGCTTTCTATACATTACCACATGAGCAATCCTCACACGTGTTCTGTAAGACTTTCCCATTTTTCTATCCAAACATAGCAACGGCAGAGTCCACACATTCCCATGTTCAAGCTCATGTTTTCTCACACTGGGAGAAAAAAAATAACAAAACAATTGAAGAACTATCTGTCATCCGGCTTATAAAAAAAACAGCTTTAACTGACATAATGAATGGTCTAGATGACAAGTGCAGTCCCAGTGTGTCACTTGACCAGGCCTGGACTTGGCTTTGATAAATGAAGGTCGACTGCTTGATGTGAAGGTGTAAAAATTAGGATAGGTCTGCTTTAACTGTGGAGCTCAACATTTCTACTGAAACACTCCCAGGGCGCTCCTATCAGTGCACCGGTGATGGTGGTGTTCAGGTGACTGGCTCACTATAAAGTAACTGTGGTTTCGCCTGAGTAAAATCTTTTACTATTTTTACATCCCACAGGTGGCGTCAGTTGTTGGTCACCCAGGACCAAAGCTAAGACTAAAACATAACTATTACCTATAAGCCTGTTGTGTTGTTTTGATGTTGTGATAAAATGTTATGTTGTGATGTTGTATTTTTTCTTAATTGTATAGTAAGTGTTTGCATATGTATTTTGTATTATATTGTATATGTATTGTGTTTTGTTTGTTTGTTTGTTTGTAATTTCTCTGCCTTTTTTACATCATGGCCAGGGGACTACAGATGAAAACTAGCCTTCTGGCTAACTCTGGCTTTTTTTAAAACCCTGTGTAATCATGTGTTTTATGAAATTGCACTGTCCCCTTTAAATAAACTAATAATATTACTAATAATAATTACCTGATCTATTACCCCTATTACCTCATCTGCTGGTAATTGGTATTCATTACAGAACAACAGGTTCGGTTTATGTTGCACATAGCAAACAGCTGAATACCCCTCCCATAATTCTCTTCTTTCAAGCATGTGGCAAAACCTACAGTGGTCTTCAGGTAACATAACAAGGTCAAAGGTCTTTTGCTGAGCCAATGTTTGGTTTCCCCAGTCTGGGCTACTGTGGAAACACGGTCACGCAATATGGGAAACTCCATGGAAGTGGGCCAATTCCCTATGTAGATAATAGTTCATTCATAACTGTAGTTTTATTCCAGTTATCTGATCTGATATTCTGATTCCTGTAGATTATGCAGGTATGAAAACATCACTTTAACCACTTCCAGAAAAAAAGAAAATAAGTTTATTGCAGTTTTACTGTTTAATTCATAAACAACAACGCTTGGTTTGCTGTCACTGCCTTGGGGACAACAACTTACAAGGTGCAACTTAACAACTTAAAAGCAAGCAACCTCTAAGACAAGGTGTTAGGAGAGAGCTAAGATATACTCAACCTTTTTGTAGATATACAGTAGTAATCTGGAGCAGCGATTGCTCAATATAAATCAGTTTCCCAATCCAGGACCCCCTTCAAACTCCCAGAAGTTCTGTTCCCCCCACATATATAATTGTTTACATGCGTAGTTCGTCTGCAGGCAGCATCAACACCCTGATACATACTTAACCATGTTTGCGTTCACTTGTTCACATTACACAACAGAGAGGTATGCTCTATAAACCTCTTGATGTGAAGTACTACCAATCCCCCCAAAAAGCACATGCATTTAGCTGATTAGTTTCCTGTGCTACAGTCACTCTCAAATTGGTCTCAAGCCTGGTCTTAGGCCCCAGTGGAATTCAAAAATAGTTTGGATTTTTGGCCTTCAGAGCTTCTCCTGGGAGTCACACTGACAGGCCTGACCTCGACTGGCCCGGCCTGTGATTACCATGCAGTAGGAAGAGGCCCAAGAAACCTGAGAACACTCTGGGTGTTGTGGATTTGGAGAGAAGAAGAAATTGGTCAGACTGTTTTCGTAGGCGTTGACTTGAATGCGGACTGTACATCTAATCAAACATGATGCTTTGAATCTCCTTTGTCGTGTCATTTATTTGCATTTCTGTCCGTTTGGTCAACAGAACTTTTATGAATTTATGGTGTCAGGGTTTCCCTTACAAATGGAAGTGGAGCCATAAAAGTCACTTGGGTGTACAGTGATCCCTCGCTATTACACGGTTCACCTTTCGCGGCTTCGCTGTTTCACGGATTTTTTTAGTGCAGTTTGTTATGCTTTTTTTTTTACAGTATATGCACGCGCGTTGTGCTCTGTGTGGAAAAGGCTGTGCTCGGGACGGAGACGCTGGCCCTTTAAAGGGCGGAGCTTAGACCCGACCGTCTCGCCCGCAAGCAGAGGAGTCAGGAAGGAGAGAAATAGGATAAAGTTTGTTTGTTGTGTTTAAAGTCATTAAATCGGCATACTACAGCATACTTTTGAGTTCTAACCGGACTCACCACAGTGATTCACCTTTCCACCAGCATCAATTACCCATTCTCTATCTTTTACTCTGTGTCCTGATTGGCTAAGGGACTATAGGCCAATGTCAATCAGTCTCCTCCGTGTCTCGTCTCTGTCCAGTACAGAATGCGTTCGGCTTGGCAAATTTACATGTTTGCATATTGTCTCCACGACAAAACCCACAATGTCGACGAAACGTTCTGCACCGACAAAGACACCTGCACCACGGCCTTCAGTAAAAAAAGACGCTACAGCGGAGCTGAGTCAGCACGAAGAGGCACAGTCAGAGGAACTGTGAAATACGCGTCAGTCACAATGTGTCCAACCGCGTAGGTTGATTATTAAAATGATTATTTTACAGTATTTCTAAAAACTATCATAGTTATTTGTTAGAAAACGCTTCTATTTTTATTTCTTAAACAAATGCTTGGGCCTGAAAACAGGTTTTGATCTTTGGTTTCGTTCTATAGTACTGTATAATAATTATAAAAAATAAAGCTGACTACTTCGCGGATTTCGCCTATCACGGGTTCTTTTTGGAACGTAACCCCCGTGATAAACGAGGGTTCACTGTAGTGCACATACACACATCCCTGCACAGTCCTGCTTCTGTTGGTCTCTGTTGTCTCTCCCACCACAACTAATTTATTGCATCTATTGGCTGATGCAAATAGCCATAAAGTGTGCTAGAGGCACGAAACAGAAAAGTCTCTCCATCCTGTGTGGACCTGATTTTAACTCGTCCACATGCTGTGGTTCACTGGGCAACCAAGCTAAACATCTTTGGCGTGCGACTGGCCATATTTTCCTCAATGACCTGTTTCCTGATGACTTCACCTGCCTGATTGTTGAACATTCTGCTATCTGAGTCCTGTTACAGCTGTGATGAACTGCAAGACATGCCAACAGCTGACTGCATGATGGAAACCTGCTTGAGGCCGCCTGCAGTTACTGTTACCTTTGTGAATGTATGTTGTTAAACTTTGTAAACTGTTAAAATAGTAAACTGTTGTTAACCTCTCATATTCTAAGATGTTCAGTCTAGAGTCATCTCTTTCTCCTCCAACAATGACTACCAATGTGACGGAGCTGCAGACATCACCTCTACTGTCTGGTCGATTAAATAACTGAATTAGTTGGCAGGAAATGTTTTTGTACTCGTTTCTGATCACTCTCTTTCTGAGGTGAAATCCTGGATTTAACACTGTCATAAAGGAGGATGAATGTCTTAAGTCAGCCCTCAGTTGGGGGACTAAGGAGAGGTGGAGGTTTGGATTTGTGTGGTGTGTTCTATTTGTAACTGAAGGAATTAGTCTGTTTGAAATTCAGCTACCTCAATGGCCGTCGAAAAAAAAAAACAGTCAAACACATCACTATCCTTGTTAGGGTATTCATTACATTGATTTCATTCCACAATTAATTATGTATGCAAATATTGAGAGTTTGTATACAGCTGAACCTTTACTTGTTTGCAATACATATGATTTTTCGATATCTGACCTGTACACTGCCCCTCTTTCACTATTTGATTGTCTTTTTCTCAGTTTACTAAGGGTTAAAGGGTTAAAGCAGGATGTGGATCTTGATTGAGACAAAGTTGTTTTGACACAAACTGATAATCTCAATTCATACATGCTGTGTATTCAGTCTCATATAATGACCAAACTTTAACTGGATAAGGAACTGATTCCCAGAGGTGAACTGAAGCCATGCGATGGGATCACCCTTTACTTTCCTCCATCAAACATCAGCTCTGCGTTTATCTGAGATTAAAGCAAGAGTGATACATTGTAATGCACTTTGCAATGCACAATTAGAGAGATGTAATTTGCCAGCTGTGCTAATCCATCATGTGGGTATGTACTGTCAGCCTGCGCTACATCAGTGGCTCCAGCATTCACCCAGATCTTTCCCCCTCCGCTCATTGATTTGCACTTATTACCCACTCCAGAGTCATTTTGGGGATATGTAAACAACTTAACGGTGGGCATGTTCCTCTACTATGTTGGATGACTGATTATGCCTGACTGATTTTCATGCAGTGCACTGGGGCCATGGTCCACTTGGACCCACCCCTGATGGGCTCAGCAATCTCGCTCCCCACCACTCCCTCCTACTTATTCAGCCCAATGAGTGGGAAGTGCAGATCACTAGTGTGGTAGGCATTTTCTGCATTAACACCCTGACCCCCATGCTCACTGTTGGTTCTGATGTTAATCAGGTAAATAGACCAGGGAGTGAGATGGGAAAGGCGGGAGCGCCAGGAAAAAGCAGACTCTGTGGTTGTTCATGGAAGTCTACACATTCACTTAGTGAGAAGATTTCATCATGATTTACAGCTTAGTGGTTGGATGAAACAGTGAAGTGTGGAATATTGGGATGCTGGCCAGCTCCCCTCAACTTTGTGTACATTCCCTCAGTGCTGCTATACCCAGCTCTGTTTATCACCCCTCTAAGCTTGGTTATTTTGGCACAGCCAGTTGTTTCGGCAATGAATTATAATTTCCAATATTTTCTCTCTGAAGCTCACACACTCTGTTTTAAACTCTCTCACATAATCATTACACACTGCTGCTGTCAGACTTAGACATTATCCACCTGGTGCAACAGAAGTAATAACCATCAGGGTGCTATCATATACTACCACTTATTATAAGACAGAAGACAAGTGAATGCCACTTTGACATGAATAGAGGAAGAGTTGACTCTTGGCTCTGTGCTGTGGATTGACATCAGTTGGGTCATAACAGCATTTGTGTTAAAAGGTCTGTATTTTTGATTCTGTCCTGAAAATAGCTGTTAGCAGTCCTTCTTTATCTCAAAATGCCTGTTGCTGCAGCCTTCCACTGAGCCTCTGACTAAAATAGGCAATAATAGTTCAAGGTTGCACTCTTCTGTCATTCTCTCATACAGTCTGAAGCCTGCCAGGACAGCACATCACCCAGCACCTGTGAAAAGCACCTCACCATGTAACTGGTGTGATGTGAATAAATATTACATTTAAAACTAAATAAAACTAAAAAACAAATTGATTAATCATACAGTATGGTTAGTATGATATCATCAGGACACGTGGCACTATGAGATCCAGCCATTTTCAGGGTCACGGGGGGTCTATGGGGGACCTTCATGCTGTGAGGCATGAGCGCTAACCACTGTGCCACCATGCTGCCCACTATGAGATTAATTATGTAATATATTTTATTAATACATTCCCTTTTGCAACCAATAAGATATCAAGGATTCAATGTGCTTTCTTGTCATTCACAAACCATAAAAGAGGGTGGGATGGAACATAATTTTGCACTCAGGTCTCAGATTATTTTCCACATTACACATTACTAAATTAGCAAGAGTATCTAAACATAAGAAACTTATGCAACATAGAGACAAAATCAAACCAAATCAAACTATATAACTATATTGCAGGACAATCTACGAGTATCAGTTTTAGGATGGAGGTGAAGGATGTGATTTTATTTGTTTGAAGTTGAAGTTATTGCTAATGGCTCAAGCAATAACATGGCTCAATGAGCGATGAATCTGTAAGCCTGACTACAGAGCTGAGAAAGGAGCATGGGGATGTTCTTAATTTTTGCGATCATGGGTATTATGGAGTATTATGGACTACAACATGATTATCTGGAAGTAAAGAGAGAACAGACACTGGAAAATTGTGTACTTCACAGTATGAGCAGTGAAAGTTTTTCTTAGTGGTGTGTGTAGCTTGAGTTATTTTGGAAATTCATACCAGTAAAACTGGAGCCAGGAGTAGTTTATAAGCAGATCTTATTAAATTTGGAGTGAAACCAAATCAAAGCAGAGTTCAGTTGCACTGATCTATTTCTCTCTGAGGAGTCATTTCATGGCTCATTTTTAATACATGCAAAAACATGGCACAGAAAGCGCCGGGGTCAAAGGTCTGATTTCCACCGGTGACATCCACACCAAAAGTATGTGCGATTATTATTCTAAGATGTGTTTTGAATAAAAAGTTGACTTGTATCAATCTAGGAGCTGAAACACATACATACTCGAGACAGCGCTGGATGAATCTTGCTGCTCTGTATTGCTCTGTTGGCCAGAGAACAAAGTTTTTAGCCTGAGAAGTGTTGCAACGCAGCTCCCTCACTCCTCTCACTGTCCTAGATGAAATACCAGGAGGTTCGTGGGGAATTGGATGTGTGTTGAAATTCCAGCGGGTGGGGAGTTTCAGCCCCCAGCCAAAAAATAGACGAGTCATCGCTATTCATTACAACCCTATCAACCTCGGCAGATCTATAATCCTCAATTAGAGCTGTGGGCCAATAAAAGCTTTATTAACTGTATCTTTTCAAAAAAGAATTAGTAGCAATTTGGCGGAATCATAAGAACAAACCTGACAACTAGCTGTGGGAAAGGAATCCAGCCAATAACTAGTTATATTGATGTGACAATTTAAAGTTCATTTAGCAGAATGAGCACATTATATTGAGCTGACTGTTAAAATAAAACCTTAAAATAAAACCTGCATATAGTATTCAATGCATCACCATGACATCATGCCACAATTGTAATTTTACTGTTGGCTCTTACTCAGTTTCAACAAGTTCAATGTCTCATGTTTTTGCAGCTTGATTTAATTGGATACATGATGTACTGGTGGAGTTTGACGGTTCCCTTTACAGAGAAGTGAACACACCTGTTATTCTTCACTATCTCTACACTCTTCCAGTGAGCATGAACTAAGAAGATCAATGTCAGATGATCAGGCAGTAAGTTGTTCCCACAATAACTGTGAGAAAGAAGAAAGCAGCATTGATATGTCCATGGTGCGCTGCCTCTATGTTACTGTTCAGACCGGGTATTAAATGACTCCCTGAGTGATCCAGTCACAAGTCACGTCAGCAGCTCCAAGTACACGTGTAAAAGAACAGATCGCCTACTCTGCTGACGTCCTCTCACTGACCAAATCCATACTACTACAACTAAAGCATGTCACACTACCCAGAGCCCATACACTGATTGATTTGTGCTCAGTAATAATGTTAACACCAACAGTGACACAATGATATTTTGAATGAATACTATTGTATTCCATGGTTTCGTTGCATGAAGGACAATGATTTGCTCAGAAACAATGTGTGTGTTTATGTCCTAAGATACACTGCCCCCCGACCCCCATTCTTTTGCTTTTCTTTCTCTGTGGGTGAGTTTTTTTAAACACCACCATCCTTGAGCGATGGTGTTTCTGTCTGTGTACAATCAGTCCCTGGCTGCTGTTCTTCAAACATCATTGCATCTGACTTTAAGACTTACAGTTGTGCAACCCTCTCAGGTACAGTATGTGCAATTTGCTCTACACAAAATAATTCAGTATTCAGTTGTGCAAAACATTGTACACTACTACGCCATATGTGAAAGAAATACTGAGATTGGGGGAGCAGTAACTTAATTATTTAGTAATTGTTTATATTATTCATAATTATTTCTCACTTTTCTATCATATTACTATATACCCTAACTGACCTGCTATGATTTGTATAGTAGAATCTGCTGAGATGTTCTGACAGTTAAGCTACATCCCTTCCATTGTCCACTAATCATCAGAAAACACTGGACTGAATACTCCTGAGCGTCAGCAACATAAGAACCTACAGTATCTGGGCCTTTGGCTGACATTTAGACAGCCAACAGCGTTTTGCCAATCTCAGATCTAACATTTTGATTTAATTTGCCAAATGCCTTCAGAGGTTGATGGTGTCTGTTTTGCAGAGGAGCGTTCATAGAGAAAAGCACCATTATATGGAGCCACTTAAGTCATTTCTAAAAGATAAGTTCTATCTGATTCTCAGATGGAGGTCTCCCTCAGTCTAATAGAGCTGGAACGCACCATTTCCCCAATGATGTTTCCCACGTTACCGTGCCAGGCGCATGCACTCACATATCTGATGTAACAACAAGCGGAGGGTGACAACATGGCAGAGTGATGTGGAGTGTGGAGACCCCACAAAATACAGTAAGTGATGAATGGGGAAAAAACTTCCACTACTTCAAACACTACAGTTACGATTTCAAACTGTGCGTCTACGTTGCATTTCACATAACTCTTCATGAGAAAATAAATTCAAATATTCCCCCACCGGGATCCATTAGCGAAGGTGTGTTTTGCTTGGTTTTTCTGTGCGGCTCTGGCAGGTTGTTGGCCTTGGCTGTCCTCCTGGTAAGCAGAATGTAGTATAGATGTGAGGGTGGAGGTGTTGAGAGGGGGAGAGAACAGAAAGAGCTGGATCGGACTGTCATGGAATTAAACCAACCAAAGTCAATACATTGTTGAGATAAGTCGCTCGCCTGTTAAATTAAAGGGCTTTTATGTAAGCAATGCCTTCAGTGGCTTGTGTACTAATATGATCAATATTGTCTCTTCAAGGTTATTGATGAGTTACATATCTATCTATCTATCTATCTATCTATCTATCTATCTATCTATCTATCTATCTATCTATCTATCTATCTATCTATCTATCTATCTATCTATCTATCCTCAGCTGACTTTGCTTGATACCTGCTTTAGGCTGCAAAAAGCATCTTATCAAGCACAAACAAAATGACTGTTCATTTTCTCATAGATGGAGCAATATGTTAGCACGTCTTGGAAGCAACGGCATACCTGTTTTAGAAAAACAGGCTAAGGTTCATAGTCAGCCATTAATCTAAATAACAAAGTTATAAAAACGAGTGGCACTCGTTTAGCACGATCCCCATTCTAACATTAAAAAAACAACTCATGTTCCAGTGATCTTGTTATGTGTTTTGAAAAGCTGCACTTTCCTGATGAGAGCAAAAGCAGCTAAGTCAGCAGTGGGGCTAGATTTATGTGTGAGCTAAGAATGATTATCCCCTCAGGAGGGTATTCAACAAGAGGCATTCTGAGCAAATAAAAAATGGTGATGGTTTCATAGGAAAAAATATTTTAGTGTTATAAATTCAGTAGTTTCAATTTCAGCATCAGAATTAAGGCCATGGAATTGAATTATTCGCAGATTAAGCTGTTATTATTTGCCTCTGTGTTAATGCAGTTTAAAAATCCTCCTCTGCTTTGGAACTAGCAGGTAACAGTATTTAACCATTTAAATGTTGCAGCTGAAGGTTCGCAGAAAAAACACCTTTGTTGTCGATATTATTTAAGATGTCAAAAGTTAAGAATGAAACAAGTTGTACACTGGCTGTGGATGTTTTGCACAAAAGATGATGTGTAGAAAGAAGCAGATGGTAAGTCAATGTTTTACTTTATTAGGGCAAAAAAAACATCCTGTAAAAAAAAAGAAGACGCTTGTATTCATTCAATTATAAATGTCTTTTTCATTAACAGAGGCTGCTTTGGCCAAATGTTGCTGTCTGACATGGCACACATGCACTGCTCTCAGTCCATTAAACATGTGGTGAGTGAGAGCACATGGAAGAGGCCTGACAGGCCAGCGTTTCAGACTGATACTCTGTCTCTGTTCTCATGCTATAAAAGCATCCGAAAATTTATAGGCTTTCTTTCCCATCTTTACACAAGAGCGTAGGCTTTCATTTCCAGAACATGATTTCATTATTTCACATTCAGATTATGCAACGCTCTCCCTCTATAACCCCCCACCCCCCACCCACCCCCGCTCGTGCAGATCTGCTCCTCTCCTGCACAAACCTGTGCATCAAACGTCCTGTGCTTCAGTTTGTGTCCTTCTCCGCGTGCTCCGACTGCTTCTGTGTGCTAACCAGGACTCTGCTCCTCGACTTCTGCTGTTGCTCTCGCATATTTGTGAAATAACACTGTCCAAATTCCCCTGCCAATAGCAATGCCTGCTATTTATGTTGATCCGTGCAACCGTCACCAACTAACTGGACGTGCATTACATTTTGTGTTGTTGTGGTAACTTTTAATTTGGTCCATCACTCTGTCAGGATAAATGTCAATCAGGGTAAATTCTTGGACTGTATTAATCAATAGCACAAGTCATCTGTTGAACCCAATTAACATAAAGGAGGCTATGATTAGTAAAGAAAACACACTCGATGCGGCAGAGGCCATTTCATTGGTTAGCTTTATTCCAGGCATTCTACTGGCTGTGGAATTTTCACAGGGCTATTTCACAATAATCCCAAAGCAAGACGCGTAATCTGAGAGCAGAAGTTCAAACTGAAGCACATGGCGTTGGGCGTTTGTCCAGACAAACAGGCTTTGAGCAGGATACAAACAAATGTGCATTTGAGAGAGTGCTCAGGGTTTTGAGAGAAAACAACTGCAAAAAATGATAAATAATGTTCTTGAAATAAAAGGCAATAGGAGTTAACATTAACCTCGCTGCCAATATGAAATAATGTGAAAATAAGAGGAGATGGGTGGGGAGGAGGACTCAGTGTCTAAAGTGCAGCCCATACATTTGACCTCATACTGTCTGTACGATCAATAGATGAATGAACACACAAGGCAGCTGAGCAACACTTTGAAAACTTCAGATGACTCACTGAGGTGATAGTGTGGCTATTTGATTCAAACCAATTCAAATTCAATTAAAAAAAAACTTTATTAGTCCCCAGGCGACAATTGAATCTAATCTTTGAGAGGTTCTAGATTCTGGGTTGGGTTGAACTTCAAATGAAAGAAGTGAAGAATTGAAACAGCTCCTTCCCACACCCAAACGTTACATATGACAATCCCAAATCAGGTTTAGGCGGTATCGTGCTTATAGTCTACACTGTCACCTTGATACTCCTCCAGTCACCCAGTCACTGGTAGGATTCAGTGTCCGACCATTTTAGTCCAGCAGTTAGGGTTTGGCCTGGCTGCCACACAAACCAGAACCACTTCTGCTTCTGGGTTCAGGGTGTCAGGGAATCCACAGGTAAACGTTCCATGCATTCCAATGACTGTTCACAAAACAGGTGTGTATTCACATGTGTCTTGTGTACTAATATTATCAGTATTGTCTCTTCATGTTATTGATGACTTTTGACCTCTGTCTGAGGTCATAGCCATTTGTCATACATTTAAACAATGGCAGAGCCCATGGAAATAATTTGTATATTTTTCACGCAACCTTTACACTGGAGTGATCTAACTATTATTATTTTTAGTTTTATTTATTGCTATTTTGCATTGTCAAATTGGACTTGGAGAGGAATCTGGACTGGATGGTGTGTGGAGAGTGAGGCCAGGTGTCATGAAACCGGGTCAGATTGTGTTTTCTAGCTTTTCATGGTTTGTTAACAGCCTAAGCTAGTGATGTATTGATCATTTTGTTCCATCTATTTTTCTTGGCCGCAGTCAGAACTATTATGAAAGTTTGGAAATGTTGTTGGACTGTACGGGAGTAGCGAGGATGATGATGAGAGGGGGACACTGAGGCTGTAGATCTTAGACAGCTTTCCCATGACCTCCAGCTGAAACCACTCAACTGAGTTGCAAAAGTCAGAATGCATGGAATTGGTTGTTCATTGCAGAGGGACAAACTGTGCAGGAGTTACTGTCTGTGAAGAGCAAATGGTACATTGTATGAGCGTGAATATTAGGTGACTGACTGAGACTTGAATTATATTGAGGCAGAAAACAATTTTGCTTTTGCTTTTACTTTGCTGAGTCAGAAAATGTAGTACAGTCTGCATTGTGACAAGTCAGTGATGTACAGGTCGACACTACTGAAGTGCTTGTTTGTCTCGAGTGTACTGGCTTATAGCCTGCCACTGTGTCGTGCACCTGGATAAACAGCAGAGCATGGATGAACTAATCACAAAACACAGCTGCTTTAAAATTACCAAAGTCCTGATCTCATGATGGTTTGCGAGGACAAGGCAGGGATCAAAGGGCACTTTTCCACTAGCGTCACCTCAGCACGGTACGGTACGGTACGGTACGGTACGGTACGGTACGGTACGGTACGACTCTACATGGTGCAGCTGGTTTTCCTTTTTTTTTTTTGACCTGTCCTGTCCTATGTGTGGGCATATAGTGATTGAGACCCATATGTCCTGATTTTGCCTGCCAGTTTTTATTCTACAACTGGAGGGAGACTTAATTCACTCAGTGTCACCTGTTGCTTTGTCTTTACTTTATTTATCATGCTCATTTGGTAATTGGATGTTATTGGCTCATGTGGAGGGAGGTAAGGCACTATATGACTGGTTGTTGGCGTAATTATACAAGTAGAGTCATTTAATAATATAATATAATATAATATAATATAATATAATATAATATAATATAATATAATATAATATAATATAATATAATATAATATAATATAATATAATATAATATAATATAATATAATATAATATAATATACTCCTGGGCAGAAAGCCCAGGATGTCCTTTAGATTACAACAAGTCAGAGTCAGTTGAGTTTATTGAAATACATACAATATATCCATGAAAATGTGACATCCACTACTGTGGGCCGGGTCCGAAGATGTTACATGACTATATCTGCCACTTTCAGACAATACACAGGGAAATGCAGTACAAGGGGCAGGTGCTCTAGTTTTAGGAAAGGATCACAGTCAGTGTCAGTACTTGTCTAACATTAGAGGACACCTGCATGTATACACATCCAACAGAGTCATTTTTAAACAGTGTCTATGTGATGCCCACCGAGTTAGGACTTGACTGATCTTTTTTTGGACATGTCAGTATTTTTCCTTGTCCTTGTGGCTATACATAGGTGCGGAGAGAGTGAACATCAAAGTGAGCACATGGATGTTTTGTTGGCCCTCTCCTCTGTGGAATGAACTGTGGGTTGTTTCCAGAACAGTGTGGGACAGTGTGTAGATTTTCCATTGCAGCCTTCATAGATTGTTGCAGCTCTCTGTTTGTTTAAAGCAAAATGTCCCATTGCTTCCCAATTGTGCGTTAACACATTTGAACAATATTACAACGATTGGCTGAATTCGGATTCTGACATGTCATCTGGATCACTCCAGGCCACCTCTCCATCCCCTATGTGCCCCTTGTTACTCACACAGGATCTTTACCACAGGGAATGCTTTGGATGAGAGGAAGCTGAATCAACATGAAGGCTTTGACTCCTGTCAGTTTGCTCCGGCAGGCCTCACACCAGAGGCAGAGGAGCAGGTGGAAAAACTTCTGGAGTTTCTGTGGCTCTCAGCTCCCAGGAGGAAGTGACATGGTGCCTCACGGAGAAACTGGGTGAAGTGGGGGGTGAGGAGGCTTGCATGTTTGTGTATGTTCTCCATGAGACATGACTCCCTTCGTCACTGTCTTTGATCAGTGCTTAAATGAGATGAGCTGCCATCCACAAAGCCACAGTTTGCTGTCTCCATTTAAAGTGCAGTTAGAATAAAGCCGTTTCCCTGTGTTTCTTTGTACTTAAGCTTGGTAATGCATTTCTACTGGTTTGAGACTGTACAAAGTTGTAAGTTAAATGTCTGTAGTGTTGGTCGAGTTGATGCGTCTTCATTTGCTGTGAGTTCTCTTTAGGCTACAGCGCCATCACTCATCCTCTGAAACAACAGAGGACATTGAGGCAGAGATGATAGATAGATAGATAGATCTATCTATCATAGATAGATAGATAGATAGATAGATAGATAGATAGATAGATAGATAGATAGATAGATAGATAGATAGATAGATAGATAGATAGTTATTGACCACAACCAAGTACACACCCTTAATGCACATCTGTTTGAGCAGCTTTGGGAGGAGATGGATGAAGAGCACAAACGAACACAAACTCTTATACAGAGAAGTAAGAAGGAACATTCTCTGGCCAGAGTGTTTGAGTTACGAGAGCTTCCTTTCAGAACAAAGCACATTTCAATAACAAAGAAGGGGTCACCAAACTTGCTTGTGACACATTTACTCGGAATATGCAAATGAAATGAATTCCATCTGTTGATTTCTGGGAGAATGACAGCAGTTATAGAGGCAGCGTTCAAAGCCAAATGGAACAGTGAGTGTACAGAGGGATATTTTTTTTGCTGAATTGATAAATACTGAAATGAAAATACTAATACTTGAATGAAATCAGTCCATGAATTGAGGCTGCTGTCCTAAATGACCCTGGTAAAAAAAAGTCAACACTGCTATACTTTCCGTAAGCCAGTCTAAAGCATGTCATTATGTTGATAATCAAATGTGAGTAAGAAAATGTAGATTTACTTAATTAACAATAAACCGATATATCTCAATATGAGATACACAGATGTATAATTACACCTATATTTTGCTTACAAATCAGTTTTGCAGTAAAAGAAGTAAAATTGAATGAACTGAAATCCTATAAGAATGGGAAATTATATTTTTCCTCTCATGCATTACCTAAAGTGTGAGTTGTAAAGTATTGACACAGCCTTGTTTGCATTCAAACAAATCAGTTAAAACCTTTTCTTTTTCTTTTTCTTTTAGCATCAAATCTTAAATCAGAGCATCCAGGGCAGTCAGACCCCGCTGAGGGTTCGGCCAGAGCACGAGCGCAATCGTGCTCCATGCAGAACATTCAGCTGTTCACCTGCTAGGAAGCGTCTGACAGAGAGGCATGTGACCCTGCCAGTGGAGGAAGAGCTTACTGATGCAACTGAAGAAAACAAAGCAGTCTCTAAATGCAAATAAACCTCAGTCACATCTGCAGACAGAGAGGGGAGGCACGGGGAGGCAGACGGCTTCTGCCAGAACCACAGAGAATGAGCGGGCATCATGTGATCATAGAGTAAATAAAGTGAGCGGCATGAGGTGGGGATGCAGCGTGGGGTTCGGACCCCTCATGCAGACGGATGCTCTGGCCTCCATGGTGGAGGTCTGCTCTGTTAAAGTACAGGACAACCACAGCTGTGTTATCACTGTGTTTGTTCCTCAGGGCCACATGGAGAGGCCTGGAAAAGCACACACTCTCATAAGGAGACTGTATAAAGTCTGTATAAAGGACAATTTGGTCGACATTTTGACCTCAGCATCTTCCTATGTGGAGTGACTGAACTGGTCAAGACAAAAGGCATATCAGCAAGACACACCCCTGTGTCCACGGCACTGTCAACTGGAGGGTTAACAGTTTACCCTCGGTTCAGTTCTAATCTGGCCTGAAATCTAGAATTTTTCTCATTTTCAATATCAATGAAAAATACCAATAAGAAAAGACATTTGTATTTAGTTTTGTATTTACTGACTAATTCAGACCTTTTTTCTTTTCTTTAATTGTAATCAATGAATTTATTGATCACTGAAATAGAAATACTTCTCATTTTTTTCTGGTGGCTAATTAATGCAAGGGTCTTCAGTCTGTGGACCCCTTGGCTGAGAAAGAAATTGAGCACGGACCCCGCAGCACACACAAATACACAATTTAAGTAAACGAGTTTTAAGAAGGAAGCTTTATTTGTCATTGTCACGGTACACTTATACAACAAAAAAATTGGTCTCTGCTTTTAACCCATCACACACATGTGTGAGCAGTGGGCTGCCATGCAGGAAAGGCGACCAGGGAGTAATTGGGGTTAGGAGCCTTGATCTAGGGCCCAGGGTGTTGCAGAGAGCAGGATTTGAACCCTTGTGGGTTCCAACACAACTCAACGCACAGCAACATAGTCTTTGTGCTATGTGCTTGTTTTGACACCCTTGATGAACAAAAGAAAAACAATTTCAACATTAATCATCCATGAAATCCTTTAACAATGCAATGCATTCTCACAAGCTTCTGCAATATACGTCTGTCACTTGACTAAAACAATACTTTCATGGACAATATAATAAAACCAACCAAAACAAAATCGTCTTTCTCTGTAGCGATCTGACAATGTACACATGTTATTTTATTGTATACTTGTATAATTAATAATTATAAGTCATGTTGTTAATGTGTTGTGTATACGTGGCATCCATTGCACTTCTGTCCATCCCTGGGAGTGGGATCCCTCACATGAGTGTCTCCTGG
>JAFBJQ010000866.1:117315-145785 GCA_016785345.1 Trinectes maculatus
AGGTCAGAGGTCAGAGGATGTCACACCCTGTACTCCTTGTTAAAGCCCTATGAGGCAAATTGCAATTTGTGAATATGGGCTATACAAATAAAATTTGATTGATTGATTGATTGAACAATGCACACAGTTAACATTTCCACACCTCATTCAAACTGACATGTCAACTCTATAGCATCTGCTTAATATGTGGCAAAAGGCCTGGGGAAGATGGCTGACGCCTCCAAAAATGCATCAAGTGGAGAAATTGGAGGTTTCAGAAAAAGCCACCAGGGGGCATTGTAGCATAGCGTCCTACTGCATTATAACCTATTAATAAAATCACTGCACAAGGCAATATCAAGGCAATGTAGTCATTGTTACACTGGCAGCAGGGAACACAAACGTTGACATCAATGTGTGGTCAATGACAAGCTTAGACGGAAACATTCAAGCAAAAGACCAAACATGCATTGAAATAAAAAAGAAAAAAGAAACAGAATTTGCAAAGTTAACATTTGAAGGTCGTGCCAGAAGAGGCCTGTGGGCTGAGAGACTTTGGTGGGTTAGTGGTCACAGGTATCGGTCTCAGCCTCAGGATCTGTGGTTTCAATTGGGTCAACTGCTAATTTCGACACTACTCAACCACTTCTGTAAAATATTCAAGTGTTCCCATATTTTATTCCCAAACTGTAGCATTAGCAGTTCTCAACATACTTTGTGTGACAGTCTTCACATCTCGAGCAGCAGTGCTGGCAACATCAGTAAATCATAAGACACTCTTTGGGATCTGCTTGTGGTAAAACCATCCCTAGTGAGACACATCTGCAGAAATCCACTTGAAATCACATTTCAAACTAATTCCAACTGTGCTATGAATGCGATTTGCAAACTTTGCATCTCATGTGGTCATGTGGTTTTCTTGCAATCCACGCATTCTACAGTATGTATTAAAAAAACATTTGGCCTGGAACTCTTAACAAGTCCCATGACAAAGAGTAAAGTTGTTCTTGAGGCTGTTGTGGTGGCTTTTTGCAAAGAGTGTGTGGTGCCAATTATAAAATTAAAAATCAAAAACAAAACAGAAAAAGAAAAGAAAAACACACGGGAGACTGAGGTAGCCTCTGTAGAACCCGGACACAGTTCAGGCACTTGGTACCACAAGCCATCCATCGATCAGCCAGCTGAATGGTCCAGTAGGTCCGAGCATGCTGGAGCCTCTGATGTGTAATTTGACTAAACTCAAGACACTACTTCTGCATTGCTTGTGTTTGCCAGGCTTTCAGCATCTGGTGGTCTCATGCCTTTCCTTTATCCTTACTTGGAAGTTTGTTTTGGTTGTCATTTCTGCTCTGTCTGCATACATGTGCAGGGGAACCTATTTTTGGTTGGAGGGGCTGCCCATGGTGTGTGTGTGTGTGTGTGTGTGTAGTAAAATGTTTGGAGTAAACAAAGACAGATGTGGTATCACAGTTTCAGTAATATAATCATAAACTTTGTGTGGAAGTTACGTCACAGCAGTTTAAACAATATGATCCATGTGCTGCAGTTTATTGCAGCTTATTGAAGCTCAGCTGCTGCTGACATGGCTGAAACTGAAAAAAAACCCCACATTAATTCTCAACACATATGGGCATTAGTTATTGCTCTGTGTGCAGTGGAGGACAGAAGAAATCAAGACAAGTTGACTTCTTCATGTACAATGTAAAGAAGCTTTCTGTCTTCAAAACGGGTTAAGGGTTACAATTATTATTATTAACCCATTGTTAGACTCACAAAAGTTGATTTAGACATGACATGAAATACACATGTTCCATTTACCTTCACTGTAAAGTTTTCCATTGTAGGGAAATACTCTGGACCAATGCTAGTCTCCATTCAAGACAGTTAATGAGTTTCCTCCGAATAGCAAGGGAACTAATATGGATGTGAAATGTGAACCATTGTTAAACTGCATCAGTCTGGCGATGCTTTTGTTCCCATTAAAATACCATAAGCAACAATGTGAATCCATTTTCAGCACTTCCTGATGCCCTCCCTGCCCGTCCATATTTGTTGTTCCAGCAGGATGGTGTGGTGACAAGTGATGACCATCATGATGACCAGCCTCATGTCCTGACACAACATTAGAATGACACATTACTATACTGTTCCTACCATGACCTATGCACACACGCATGCACACACATACACACACGCACACACACATGGGTTCGAACTGTTGACTGACTTTCTGAACTCTGCAGTTGATCATCTCCTTTAGCTGCACCAGCTGAGACTGTGTGACAACTGGACTCTTCATTTGCTGACTTCGCAGACACACATGATTGTGGTTTATTATTGTTCTGTGAGCTTCAGATCCATTATGTCCTTTGGTTTTCTTTCACAAAGGTGATGCAGTTTATCTGATCTCCACCCTTTAAGCTAACTTTAACATGTTTAACAAAAATGTAAAAGAAAAGTTTGAACAGAGTTTGAACTAAACTTAAAGTTTAAATGCTCCTATACATCTTTGTAGTTTGAACTGAAATAATGATCAGGGTTTCTCTGCAGCATAACTTCCAGATGTGTTGTTATGTCTGACTGTCATTTTGCTGTTTCTGATGAAAATTTAAGAGTGTAGCGTTTAGCAGAATCAGAGCTATTTCTCAACTCTGCTTGAACTCAAGTCCAGATTTTCCAAGAAAAGACCTGGATTTGGCCTCTGGATGTTGTGTTCAAAAATCATTTTAAAAAAACGTTCTTCGTATGGGTAATGGGTTATGTCAGCTTTCAGTTTCTTCAAAGCTGATAGAACCAGGTAAGCAGCTGTGCTTGATACCCGTCTCCTACAGTCCACATATGTCTCTGAAGAAGACACCATAATGGCTGTGCCCTCTGCATGTGGGTGTATGAGTATGAATTCTAGAAGACTAGAAATTTGCTGAATCAATGCATTTCATTTTCAATGTAACACGTACTGTACTGTAATGTAACCCAGTGTGGCACCTTCATGACAGAGGTGAAAAAAAGATGTAATTAAATGTGAACCGTGAATGTGAACATAACTTTTTTAATTGCTTAATTCCATGTTGCTCAGCAATACAGTTTACTCACAACCCAAAACAACAACATGGCTGTTACTGCTAATGAATCACGACACAGTTACCAATTAACCCACATTATACGGGAGGCTATTCCACCCAGACCATATGTATGCCAGACATACTGTCATATACCCCATGTTGACATGATGCAGACTTGTTGGTTTAAGTCTGCAAATGTGTTTATGGTAGAAAATATTAAACGTCGCCAGATGTATCCTCTAAGACAAACGCATAAAGGCCATGATGAAACATAATTAAAAAAATTACAGAATTTAAAAAAGGAGTGTGTTGTCATGGAGAGTGTTATTGTTTGAATCCTCAATACTGATGGTATAGCATAGCAGGCAGTGACATTTCAACAGCTGAGGGCAGCCTTTCCCATAGTTTGAAGGCCATCACTGTGTTTTTATATATAGAGTGACACTGGCTGGAAATGTTACAGAGAACAGCACAGTGTTTTTATCAGCACGGTTCTGTTTCTGTCCAGAGTGAAAAGTGAGACTGTAAATATTATTCAAATACACACAGTGTCGAAAAATGATCTAGTGAATGACCGTGTTGTGACCCAAACTGTGCAGATTTTATTGTACAAAATGAAGCAGCGGCAAACTGTAAACATCCCCAAGGTTCCCCCTCTACCCCATCTCCAAACTGCCAGCAGCGTTCAACTTTATTTGTTATTCTTGACAACTGTCCAAAGGCGGCTCTAACTCACTAAGTACTTCTTTCATTTCTTACATTCATGTACAAGATTGATGCTCAATTGAAGATGAGAACTCCCGTTTCACCCTTCTGCTTCCCTCCACTGAGACTGCGGACAGCAACTGGAGGCTAGTCAACGGTGACATGTGCCAGCGTGTAAATCTCTCACAGTCTCAGTGCAGAGAAAAATCTGCTGAGCACAAATCGGTGGCAGAGTGGGAAGCCTTTCCCGTTCACTCGAATGAGCAGTTAATGTTCTGCTTCACGTGGTTTATTATTGCTGTGGCAAACAGCCGAGGTACTGAACAATTCCTGTTATCAACATCATTATTCATGATGTTATTTATGTTATCATCTTTTGCAGTATGTTGACAAGTGGTAACTATAACTAAATAAAATTTGGTTAGAACCTGCAGCTAAACCTAATTGATTTGTTTGGCAGAAAATGTCAGTGGAATCCATTGGATTTCTTGTTTTACTGAAATACTTCTGTAGCCTTTTTTGCCTCATGATGAGGCATATGAAAATGCAGAGAGAGATCTACCGCTGAGGGCAATGGAGTTAAGACCAGAGGGGAAATGTTGGCTATATTTTATAAATATATGTAAAAAAAGATAGTTCATTGTTCATTTAAATTGTGATTGCTATACAACTAGAACTAACAGATGTCATAAGTTTGTCTGTCATGAGTTTGAGCTCACTGTGAGTAGAATAAAAAGAATACATATATCCACAAACCGTAATTAATACAGTATATAGACAACACTCCTTTTGTTCATTCCATTAATATTTGTTAACTATTTTAAATGTAATGGTAACAATACAACATAACAATAAATACACAGAAATAATTTAATTATGGAATAATTATTATAATTGCATTATTATTTAAAATAAATGATGATAATATTATTTTAAGTGTGATGTTAGCGCACAAATGACAATAAATTAAATTGAAAGTAATACATTATAACATAAGGGTCATATGTGTATTATTTTGAATAAATAATTTTGAAAATAAATTCATAAAACTCAATTACTAAATATTTTTAAAATTCATATTTTAAAAAAATGTGCTTTTTGCTTTATCTAGCATTTTTGATATCATCTAGCATTATACTTACACTTGTAGAAGTTACCCACCTAGGAGCAACAAGCTGAAGTATGCATGTCCACAAACATCATTACATCAGACATTCCACCAACTTTATCCACAGCGTGTTGAGGATTGATGACCCAGATCTAAAACATGAGAGTGAAACTGTCCTGCAGATTTCTCAGTGGATTCTATCTACAGTATTCTGATATGAAAAATATGAGAACCTCCAATCAGGAGGTCATCCAGAGACTGCAGAGAGGTCTCTGTTGGCTGAATCTCAAGCTCTCTGTCCTGGGTTCTGATGACACATCAGATAGGTCAGTTATTCCACTCTTCGAACATCCGATTAAGACACTAAATAAATACATAAATAGAAAGATAAATGAATAAACAAAGAGCACACTATTTTGTAACATATGAGAAATTTGATATATATTTGAAATATTTGCTTTTCCCACCTCATCCAGGCCATCCGGTTAGGGCTGACCTCACTACAGACTGCGTTTGCATTTTATGAGGATACAGCTTCTTCTTCTGACTAAAATTAATGAAAAAAGCTTCATGTCAGCACGAATGATTCTGGCTGCCTTCAAATGAATGAGTGCACTGGTCTGCTGTAGAGTTTTTCCAAATCATTCATTTAATAATGTACGCACTATTCCACCAATATAAAGTATATTTTCACAGCCTGTCATGAAAACCCCATGCCATTCAACAATGCAATGGGGTTTTCAGTTTGCACAGAGCAGCCAGCTGGAGATAAATGACTGATCAGACAAAGTTATATTATACAAAGTTATATTATATCAGCTTATTACAAATATGGTACAGCTCAGACTCTGACAAGCAAACACTTACCTCAACATTTGTCTGTTTCCTATGTATTGTTTTTACATGTCAAAACACATTTTAACATACAGTCCTTAAACAGTTAAAATAACGTTGTTCTACCTAAAATCCCCTTCCAAGACTCCCATACATGATTAAGCACCCGTCCCTCGATTTAATTAATAATGGACTTGAATGTGTAGTTTGATTGTGTTTGTCGGTGCATCTTAGATTGCGCGGGTTATCCCCGTGACAGGGTATTCATATGTAAAGCTGTTATTAAGACAAAAATAACTAAAACAGCAGCAATCAGTTATCAACTTATGATAAGTGTCCTATTGATATCACTTAGATTATCTCTGGTGTTTATCCTCCAAAGTGAGTCTCGTCATAAATAAAGAGTGGTGGAGGAAGTACTGACGCTCAGCACTTAAGCAAAAGTACAGACAACCAGCAAAAAATTTAATCAAGTAAAAGTAGTAGTGCTGCCTAAGTATTTGCTTTTAAATGTACTTAAAGTATTAAAAGTAAAAGTACTCGCACAATTGGTTGTCTCTCATGTTGAGGCCTGTATTTCATCCAAAACATAGTATGGAGCTGTGCCATTTTAATTCTTCCAATCATCTCTATTAGGTCACACATAATCAGCAGAATTATTAATTAAAGTGTGAATTGTATCACACTTTAATTATTTCTAATAACAGATGTTGTTGAGGTTGTTGCTGGTAAAATTACTGATAATAGAGGAATAAGCATTCAACCTCCTACTAGCCTAATTTAAATGATCTGCAAGGACAAGCCAAGGCTAATTTTACCTGCACTATCTAAGCAGTGTGCAAGTTAAAACTCACTACCTTACTAATCTCATGCTCTGCCGTCATTGGCCACAGTGCCGGGTCAGCGTTATGTGATTGGTCAAAAGAATGCTCTATAATTTTTACTTAAGTGAAGTACAGATACATAAAAAATTACTTAAATACAGTAACAAAGTATTTGTACTATGTTACTCTCCACCACTGTAAATACACATCAGTTACTGACACACAGGAGCCAGGTGTCCTAATTTACCCCCACATTCCCACCACTTTGTGCACTCCCAGATTAAAAACTCCACCAAGTTTGACAGATAGAAGAAACACATTGTTAAGATGAACTCATCTGAAATGTGACTTTCGTGTACAGGTTTGAAGGTTTGAAACAGCAGCAGGCGGCATGTTGACATTCCCAGCCTCCATGTTTGAAATGTGTAGCTGTTTCCCTACCCTGTTGGAATGATTTCATAGACAGGAATATAGCTACCATGGATCCCGTGGGATATAAGAAACAGGAGTGGGCAGCTGTGGAGTTGAGCACCAGGAATGTCCCCAGTGCCACAATAAATGAACACAAAATACTAGAAACCATTAGTGTTTTGGTGTTGGCAGGCATTGGCTGTCTCATCTAGTTCATCACTGTGATTTTTTTCTGTTGGGAAAAGTATTATGTAGTGTAGAGGTAATGGCAGGGTGGAGTGGGAGGTTCAGTGGACACCAGTTGAGTTTGTGCAGAATGAGAAAACGTGTCATGATGATGTTTACATAGCAGCACTAGTCAGTCAGTTTTCTGTTTGTGTGTCCCCAGAAATATCATAAGTTTAAATAAAGTGAGAACAACAATAACACTTTTAATTAATGAATACAACTTTAGAGAATATACAAAGGACATGTAATTTATTCTCCGACTGAATCAGACATCAGACTTATTTGTTCCTTTTCAGAAATACTCTCCTCATAATAAATGAGGGCGAATGGAAACTGTCCCAAGACTTTTGTCTTGAACTGAATGAGAAAACAAACTTAACATATAATGTGATATCACAGGTGATATAAACATATGGTACAATATGCTTTTACATAAATAGGTCCATTGAATCCTTCAAAAACAAATCACAGACTTTTTTTGTAAATCCTTTAAACATTTTATAATTGCTTTTGTGATCAATTAGACTTTTATTCATTAAACAAGCATGTGACCTGACAATAGTGTTCAGTTTTCAATTTTCAGAATCTGTTTGTATAAACAGTAATTCTATGGCTATTAGTTTCTCAGGCGTGTATCCATTTGTCAAGCTGCTGATGTGTTGATGGCTGTTAAGGCTAATGACTGGACTGTTGGACTGGAGGATATCCCCTGCTTGTATACAGGTGTGGGACCTCTGAGCAGCCTCTTACATCCTGAGTCGTTACTATGGGAACAAAGGTCGATAGAAAACAGATTAGGTCTGTGTTATTTGTCTGTCAACTGAATGTTTAACCTCGCAGCACTGGTGTCACTGATAGCGACACTAAAATTTGCTTCAGTGAATAATGCAGTGCAATAAATCTAGCCTGGGGAGGAGGGGGTGAGTTCTTAAAAACATCGATCTGATGTGAGCTGACAGGTGAACTCGGAGCAGAATGAACACATCACCGCTGTTTCTACACTTTGCAGTTCCAGCATGATATTGTTTTAATGCCATTCCAAACTTCCCATCTGTTTCTGGAAAAGGAGGAAACACTTTGCTTTCATCATCGCGACAAGAGCAGCTTCGTTTTTTCCTGCTTTTGTCGAGCTCAGCGATGGAAGTGGTTTGTGCCGTCCGTGAGAGTTTGAAGCGCACTGTATTGTATTACATGAGCTTTCCTGAAGCGCTCGACAAGAGAGCTGGCATCGTGGTAGACTTTGATTTGTAACTGTTATGCTGAGGAGTTTGGCAGCGGTGCAGCAACTGGTCTAATGTTACAGAACATCCAGCTTGGCTTGGGAGCCCCATCACCTCCTGCACTGCTACCACCTGATGATGCCTTTTGACATTTTGGTTATAAGGTCAACATCACTGTTCCCTTCTGGAGCTGCAGATCAGTCTTTTACCTGTATTTTGTAAAGCTTGGCTTAAATCTCTCTGCAGACGGAGGAAATGTGTACAAATAGCCTCTTGAAAGTGTATAACTTTAAAGTGATTAAAAAGTTTTTAAAATATAGTAATAATAACAACAAAAACAACAACAACAACAACAACATTAACAATAATAATAATCACCATCATCATCATTGTGTGCTTTACACTACTTGTGTTGTATAGGTAAATTCTAACAGCAAATATGAACAGTTTATCTTAAGGTTGTATAATTTAAAAAAAATGTATAAAATTTCTTTTTGTCTATTATTAAATCAAAACCTGACTTAAAACATCTTGTCATGGAGGTGGCCACTAATCCGACACTTGTGCATTTATTACTTTAACAGCGAAGGCTTGTGATAAGACAAAATATGAGATATGAGCATGTTTATTCAAGCGATAGCTCGCGAAATGTGGTCATGCGTGTTTGCAGTTGGGATTGTACATACTTATTTATTTTTCTAAGGGGTCATAAAGTGGTACCTAATTGAAAAAACATGTCTCTCCACTTCCAGATACCTCTGGTCCAGGACTATGATGTTTTTCTGGCCAATTATAATAAAATACCACAAATGGCTGAGGGCCACTGCTGCTAAAAGCAAGACAATTTTCAGCATCAGACATAAATGTTTTCTTTTGGTTATTAACAATGGAAATTGCTGCTTGGCAGCCTCTGCGACTGCAATCAACTCTCCTAATTGTCGGGCATTTTATTCACAGTGGAGCTCACAGTGAACACAGTGAGGTGAGGCTGGGTTTTCTTCCCCAAACTTGCCATTACTCAGCATGGTTTGAGCTGTATGGACGGCAAAGCGTTTCTTCATACACGGCTCCTGTCATTATCCGACAGGAATTGGTAAACGACATTTTGACTAATGCTTGTAATTTGGAGGGTTTTCTTTAGAGCCGAAACATTAGCTCCTGCTTGTGGAATGGATGCTTAATGAAAGACAGGTGACATCAGTGACGTCTTGTTTTCCTTTCATGTGTGCGGTTCCCACATACATGATCGTAGGGTGGACTGTCAAACAGTGACCTGCAGGTGGGGATTTAACATGACGTATTGGCAAATGAAACTGCAATGGCTCCTGCTGGAGTGAGAGAGTTAGAAATTACAGCTTTGAAAACCCTCTGTATTTATAACATTGAGATTTCTCCAACGTAAATCTGCACAACTTGTATCACCCCAGTTCTAATGAATATTGACATGTGCTTCCACACTTTACCTGTACTGTGTAAGAGAGATGTAATGTGATAATACAAGCTGATGTTTTATTGTCTTGTTAGTGGCTCCCGATAGGTCGTATTCCTTGGTCTCATCCGATGCGCTAGGCAAAAAATGCTGTAGTGTCACGCAAGATATCCCCATGATCAGTTGGCACAGCTGCGGGGCTCCAATGCTTTCCTTTGGTCAGTCAGTCAACAGTCAATCAATGAGTGCTCAGATCACCTATAAACAAAGTCAGAACATCATTACGACAGCGTCAGAAGACGGGTCGCCTCCGTACGAGACACCACTGTGCGGGTATAACTCAAACAAGTGTTTTCAGCGTTGATCTCTCACCCCTTCCCTTTCAGGTAAAGTAATTAATCATCAAGCGGCCTTTTTTCATTAATTGATTGATGACTGATTGAGTATTTTCTCTCTCCATCTATGTGAGGCTGGTAACTCTGAGGAATTGATCCTCTGCAGCAGAGGAAACTCTTGGGCTGTGTCCGAAATCGTTCCCTAACCCCTATATAGTGCACTATATAGTGGTGTCCGAATGCTTAGGGATCATAGCATGTCCACTATATAGTGCACTCAATGTATCCCACAATTCACCGCGAAATGTAGTGAACATCCGATGGTCACTAACCGGAGAAAGATATCCCATCATGCATTGCCAGAAATTCTCTGGGCTGCGTGGAAGTGAAAATGGCGGACGGATGGGAGGGAAATATACATAAATATTATAAAATATAACAAAATCCGAAAATAAAAAGTACAGGACAGTAATCAAAAGCCTCTAATTCAATAAAAATGCAGTGGTAAACAAACAAGTATTTTGTGAGACGACAATAATGTGGTACGTTGGTAATTGTGCGACAGCAATGACGTAATTACCGGCGCCGAGAGTAGTGTCCGAAAGTGTCCGAAAGATTTTTCTGTTGAGCTCACTATATAGTGCACTACCTATGTAGGGAGTAGGGAGTAGGGATGAGTGAGTGATTTCGGACACAGCATTGGTCTTCCTCTCCTCACCACAGCCAGTTTCACTCATAGCGTTTGATGATCTTTGTGACTGCAAGGATACGCTCAAAGTTCTTGAAATGTTCCAGAGTGACTGACCTTCATATCTTAAAGTAATGATGGACTGTTGTTACGGGTGACTACCACATGAAACTGACTGAGAAAATACCAAGAGTGTGCAAATCTGTCAGCAAAAGGAATCTCAACCATAAAACATATTCTGGTTTGTTTAACACTTTTTTGTTTACTGCATCATTTGATTTTTGTCCCTTCATAGTTTGGATGTCTTCAATGTAAATCTACAATGTAGAAAATGCAAACTTTTGACTGTAGTAGTGTATGTGTGTGAAATACAGAGAGAGAGAGGTCTGACTGGTTCAGATGGTTGATTTATACATATCTTAGGATGTATGGTGATGCACATCATATACTGTATCGCTGTACACTACATTACAGACTAAACACTGATGAACTGAACACTGACATCTAATAATAACCTGTCTACATAGCCACATTGTCTGCTTTCAGTGAAGAAATCACCTGAAGTGTCTTTTTATAGTCGAGCGCATTACACAATATGACATTCACTTCTAGATTTAAAAAATCAATTGTAATTGAATCATGATACTAAAGATGGAGCTCACAGCTTCCAGCATTTGGATAATCAAAATAACGTTAGAAGCTCTTCCTTGTGTAATTCATGATGTATGTTTCAGCTACAGCACTGTACATAGTCCTGGGTGTTTCCAGGTGGGTACCCAATGCATCACTAATGTTTGCTTTGCATGAAATGGAATATTTAAGGCCGACACTCGACTCGTTAGCAGGGTGATTAAGGGACTAAAGTTTCTGGACATGCTACTGAAGTGACTCTCGGGACTGTGCTGTTAGTCAGTGGTTCCACCACCACCACCAGCAGCAGCAGCACAGCACAAGGGTTAGCAGAGTATGATAACATACTGAGAGCGAGTGGTCACTCTATATGTTCCTCTACAGTTTCTTTTATGTTCGAACCATCAGCTCTTGCTCATAATTGTTTTCTGCTGAGTGAAATGATTGATGACTGATTGAGTAGTTTTCTCTCTCCATCTGTGTGTTTGCCTGTGTGTGTGTGTGTGTGTGTGTGTTTGTGTGTGTGAGTGAGGTCAGCAGAGCCTGGGACATGGGTAAGTGAAGAAATTATTAAGAAAACAGTCATTTGGCAAATGCAACCTCACATATGCAACTAAACAGCCTAATGTTTCGGGTGGGTTAATTTCTACAGTTTGATGGTCTGTGCCAAAGCGCAGCTCAAGAATGTTGCTTTTCGAATGGTTGACATTTCTTTGCTGTAACATGCAAAAACTGAATTAACAATATGTGAAATTTTAAATAAATAACCCACATGTAGCCAGTCCTGCTTGTCATCACCACTCAAAGCTGTAATGCTCCCCTGAGGCTAATGTTTGTCTTAACCCGAGGCTTTGGCTCTGCAGGCCACAGTGTGTGAGCTGGCCAGGAGGTCATCATAAGACCATTAACTACCTCCAGAGGCTCCCAGTTAGCAAACACAACAGTTCCTTCCAGTCTGTGGAATGACTGGCTTTAGCTCCAGGTGTACCCTAACTCTCATGTTTGGACTAAGCTTATCATTAAAAACAAAGAATAAGGAAACACACCAGCTCCTTCGGTTGTTAACCTTAAACCTCCATCAGTTAAGCTTTACTCTTATCTTTCACTGGACAGGCCCTTTGGATAAAACACCTGCCTTAGAGGTGTAGAAAAGACAATGATTCATATTAGGTCTATGTTCCAAAACTGTGTGAATGTTGGAAAGTGAAGCCTGTTTGAATCGTTCTTCTGGTTTCTCCTACGATCCGGTACATACAAAAAGGCAAATTTCACTCCATCACCGACTCGGCGTCATTATTTCCTTGTTATTTGCCAGTGCTCACTATGACAGGAAAAGCCACAAGCCAAACAAACAACCACTGACTGGTTACATGGTAGACCCTTCACAAGTCCAGCAATCCCTTAGTGTTTTGGCAGTGAAATGCAGAGCACTCTGTCTCAGAACTGGGAAAGGTTCATGACAGAACACAACATGATTCACACACACACACACACACACACACACACACACACACACACACACACACACACATTATTTGAAATAAGTGGACATATTGGAGGTCTTATTAAAGATGCATGTTAATACATGTACATAAGGCAGCTACGTTACTTTATCAAAATACTTGTCTTACCGTTCATTCATTTTGCCACTGTTGTTTAAAGTGATACCAAAGTGCATAAAAATACAACATAGCACAGAAACAAAAAGAGGCAGTGCTGGTTACAGTGTGGTTTGCATTCAACATTAACAGGAAGGGTCCTCTGCTAAAAAAAATGTAGTGGCTGTGGTTGTCTTTTGTGGATGTAAAACATTTTTGACTAATTAGAAACTAATTAAATGAAATCTTATGTATGCATCCAGCAAAAATAATGAAAAAAAAAGAATTGCAACTACTTATTATTTTCTCTGTGCCTTGTTAGACATTGAACAGAATCTCTATTATGAATAAGTCCATGGTGAGACAGACCATTAAGGGGGTTTCACCTTATAGGAAATGTAAGATCTAATGAAATGGCTAAAGAAGTAAAGGGTAAATGAGAATTCTTATAAACTCTAGCCATACCAGTGTGTATTAAAGTTACAGCGGTGTAGACAAACAGTACCAGAGACCACTGAGACCAGCAGTCTGCTGAAGTAAGGCTGTGGAGTCAGTGGGCTATCAGTTTGGGAGTGGTCACTGCTTGTAATCCTGTTGCTGCGACTCACCTGCATGATAACAAACTGAAGTTGGCTGTATCTCTCAGTGCTGTAATTTGTCAGCCTGCCTTTGCATTCATGTTTACTTGTGTGCGGCTATTTCTGAGATTAGCAGTTGAGGTGATCAGTCTTCCAGTGACCTTTGACCCATTGTGACAGGGTAAATAAGCTGAATAGTCCATTAAACCCTTCAGAGTGTGAGAGTGCAATGCTGATAGCTTTAAACTGGAGCAAGATGGCCTTAGTGCTCCTTCTGCTTATTTGCCAGTGGTTGCTTTGTACTAGAAGTGAAGAGAGGCCCAAAGCATTTTCCATTCATCATTCATGCATTCAACAGTGTTCTTGACTGTCAAAAGCTGTTAATGATGGTCACTAGGAATTTGGCAGCACATCTGCTCTGGACAGCTTCCAAATGCACACTTTTGACTCATAAAAGAATAGATAAGTCAGATTTTCTGCATAAGGATTATGACGAATAAGACACCTGTGCTTCCGTGTATGATTCAAGAGTCATATGAAGAAAAAACAATAATGTGTATTTAAAAAAAAACATGAAAATAATTGCATAAATAGACCTTCATTTAATCAAAACAACTTAAATCAGATGTTATTTGTATAGCCCAAATTCACAAATCCCAGTTCGTCTCATAGGACTTAACAATTTGTTCAGGATGTAACATCCTCTGACCTACACCCTCAGCACAGGTGAAAAACGCAAATGGAACGCAAATGAAAAAATTGCTTTTGAGTTCTTCAGCAAAAGTAATGGTTGTATGTGGTACTTGGTATGCATTGTGAAAACAATACCATCTGTGCTGGTTTCTCATTCACCAAACACAGGAGTTTTCATTATCATGGTTTGTAAGGTGGATCTGATAACAACTTGTAACAAACTGTAAGTGCATAGTGGCTGTCCTGTTGACACTATACTTAAACCTAGACTTAGAGATTGCTATGACTATCATTCATCCCTGATTCTTTTTGGCACTTTCACTCAACCCACACCCATCTTTTAATTTCACATTGATTTTGATCTCAAACGCACACCTGTGGTGTTTTATGACGACATTTTGCAGTGGTTGGGGGGGTGGGGCGGTTGTGATATTTGGTTTAATAAATACAACTGACTTGATTTGACTTGAGTTGTTATGATCATAACACTGGCAATATAAACCTCAAGGCTGCCTCGCTTCAGTTTTCCCAACAGATGGCTTCTGTAGAAACAGAGCCACACTGTCATTGTGTCTTTTCTGCTGTCACATGATCAACATAGTCTCAACATGACCTGTTAGGAAGCTATAAAAAAACAAAGAAGAACTAAACTTACTTCAAATGTATATCTGCAGAAAAAAAAACCTTATTCATCTGATCATCTGCTGTAATGTTTTCTTCTTCTGTTATAAGTATTATCTGATGATGAGGAGTATAATGGACATCTCTGTCTGTTCCATGTGAACACATCATTAGCCCTTCTAAGAGAAAGTGGAGTCAAAATTATAAGCTACAATCACACAACCGTGAACAATGCACATAAGATGAAATGAGAAGAAATACTGATTTATATATTAAACATGTGAAAAAAAATGATAAAAAAATACTGTCACATACTGGATACATTTTTATAGTTTGAATTTGTAATTACAGAGAAATACAGTTCTTGTGTAGCTATAGCTTATCAATATCGGAATTTTTTTTTGGCCTATTAACAATATTACCATTGTTTGTCAGTGTATTGTGTGTCTACACACAGTACTAATCTATAAAAATTATTCATGAAATAAATAATAATATTAATAAATAACTTAAGCTTGGTCAAATAACATGTATAAGAAATGCACAAGGTCAACAAGGTTAAGTTACACAGAGTCAAACATAACACCCTGTGTTTATGTTGGTCCACACCACCCAGAGTATAAGTATTAAAATTTCAGCACTTATAGAATCATTTAACACCACCAGAGTGTTTTTAATGCTTCACAATCACCATGAAACATTTAACACCAGTACTGTCACTGTATATCAGACAGTGAGTGTTTCAACCACATATACATGTGTATTTTCACGATGTGAAAACAACAGTTTGTTCAGTGAGAGCTGAGTGGCTTAACTTTCTGATGGCATAAAGACAGTACAAATACTCCCTGCTCCAGCATGGACCAGTCCTGACCAACTGTCCAATTGGAATTTGGTTTCTCACTTTGAGGAATTTTATTAGTTTTTGTTCTCCATCAATCCATTCTAATCTTGTTAATGGAAAAAAAAATCAATGGTTGTTTTATTTATTATTTATATATTTTTTGTATCAGTGTTAGCAGCCCAGTAAAAGCACTGGGCTGGCTGTCAATCCAGCATTCACACAGACCCTGTCTCCTGGTGCGTTGAAACCAGTGGGGAACCGTCCGGGCCTTCTACACCTTCAGAGAAGGCCTTAAAAATACAAAAAAATAAAGTCTGGACCAAAATGTAGGAGTATTAAATAAAAAAGGGCCAGCAGTGGTGCTCTCGGTTTGCCACTGATTGAAACATAATTTGATAATAAATGTTTCTTCTTCTTTTCATCATCTTCAAGGTTCAAGTTTTCTTTCTTTTTTTTTCTTTCAAACACACAAGAACACTGTACAAAGACATATGGTAGTGAAAAGAAACATCAAGTTAAAAAAATAATTAACTAATTAAAATTAAAAACAGACGATGCCAATTATGAGTATTTCAGTTTTATGACTGTTTAGTTTAAGGAAGTTAGACTAATATTAGCATCTTACACCATGCTAATACCTGGTTACCGAAAGAATTTGCTGCAGGTATCAGCCATCCAGACTCCTGTATATCTGATGCCTTACTGCCTTAATGATAATGTGGTGATTCATTTGGACTGTGCTCTCCAGTATTAATCACCTTCTAATGCTTTAAGAAAGTGGAGTCTTTGCTGGCTCATGTAATTACACTATTATGGTTATGTCTGTGGTTATTTTGCTGGTGGTGAATGTCTCTGACTCAAATTGCAGATCCATCCCCTCTGAGTGTTCACCTGTGTGATGGAAAAACACAGACACACAAAGCTGAACCGCACAAATTTGCGTTGCAGTTAGTGTTTACAGGCTGATGTGTACCAGTCGGCTTGTGTCTAGGACACAGCGACCGTGTTCAAAAACCACTGCAGATGGAGATTACTTATGTTATTCTGCAACAGTGGGTTCAAAAACACTTTTCACGAGTAGACCAGGGGTCATCAGTAGAATGCAAATACACTGTATGTCACCTGTCACCTGCAGAAAAAGCACTAGGTCAACATGAGTCCACGCTGGTGAAAGGGTATTTACCCAGGATGTATCTTTTCAAAAGCTCACTGACATTGGTTGCTACATTCCACATACCTCATTACTGATTAACATGAAAAATAACAATCAGAGACTTTTCAAAGCCTCCAACCTATGTTTGATATGTTACAATTTATGTTATGCAATTATATTCCCTTTTAGAGGAGGGCAACAACGCGTCTGTGATGTGGCGCTGCGTACAGCACACTCACCGTACGCAGGCTGTCACTTGAATCACCCTTATCAGCTGTGGAAAATTACCACGCACTAACCAGTGCTGACTTCTGTGGAGGGGCCGCTCGTTAAGTGGCTCACAGTAGGCCCACAGTGGGGCATCATGTATGGAATGATGGGACCAGTGTGGTAAAATCAATGTCAAAAATAGTCTTCAAGATTATTATTATTCATTTTATCATTTCAATAATAATAATAAGTGAAAGGCTTTTAGATTGAAATGATTCTTGACACTGGCATTGGAGGGCAGTGTTATTTGTCAATCAATCAAATTTTATTTGTGTAGCCCATATTCACAAATTGCAATTTGCCTCATAGGGCTTTAACAAAGAGTACAGGGTGTGACATCCTCTGACCTACACCCTCAACAAGGGTGAGGAAAAACTGCCAAAAAACCCCCTTTTAACACAGGGGAAAAAAACGCAGAAACCTCCAGGAGTGACTCATGTGAGGGATCCCACTCACAGGGATGGACAGAAGTGCAATGGATGCCACATGTACACAACACATCAACAAAATTACTTATAATTATACAAGTAGATAAAATAAAATAAAATAAAATAAAATAAAGGTGCGTTGAGTTGAGTGTAGTGCATATAGCTTTGCTGCCTACAAGTGTGAAACACTGCTATAAGTAGACATTCACTGACATTCTCCATTAAAAAAAGAAGAACAAAAGTATCAGTCTGTATTTAAAACACTTTTCTCTACACTTTTGTTTTCACTAGAGAGCCTTAGGCCTCAGAGTTTGCCTTACGTCAATGACATCTGTGTTTATTTTTAAAACTATTGTCGTTGCCAATCACAACATCACAGGCCAGAGCAGTTGGCCTGATTAGGAGAAGTGAGGAACTGTTTGAGGAACCTGTAGAGTGGCACACTGCAGGTGTACTGTACTACACATTTACCCTTTTCACCTAATTTGTTTGATATACTAATATTGCAAATGTACACATTTTTGACATTGACTTTTCCAATATTTTCTGATGCTAAATAGCATCAACCAATACTAATCTCATGGTGGCATAAAGGAAAAAAGGTCAGGGATATACTGAAAGATTAATTTAAACATGCTTATGTCTTTTAGGGCTGTGATGCCTTCATTTTGTGACCATTTAAAGCTGGAGCTTGAATTAGAACTTGATTCTTCACAGTGAGTTTTCAGTGAGATAAATGACTGTATTTCTGTCATTGTCATTATCATTGCCTCATTGACTCTTACGCTTCACTGCTCTCTGTGCAATTTGAAATTTCCTAAAATGACAGAGCGCAGCATGAAGTTTTCATCCATGCAACAAAATAATGTCTGTTCAAATCATTACTATGATACATAATGGTCTTTCAGTCAAATGCGTCATATTTAGGGGGTTCACATCCCATCTGAAGAATGTAAAATGTGAGGGAATCTTGTGCATTTGCAGGAGTAACCAGTAGCAGAGTTTCCTGTTTGGCATCATCTCCACTCCTCAGTTCAACACACAGTAGTCTCAGAGCAGTGCTCAGGAGGTACGTGTCATCCCAACAGTTCCTGTAGTTCAGTGAGGGGGCACACTCGTTAGTGCTACACGCCAGAACACACACACTCATTTACCACACTCACCGACACACTCTCCAAAGTGGAACTCTGTTCAGCCCATGTACATTTCTAAATAGCTTTTGTTTTGTTTTTTTGGCGTTTATGTTTGGGTTCTTTTGGCACTTTGGCCGCTTCTCCATTAGTGTCCCATCGGCTCAGCACACCTCAGCATGGTTCGGTTGGTTTTCTATTACACTGAAGCAGTGTCGCTACGTGAGCGGAGTCTTCCCCTGCTTCCTGAAAGATTTGCGAGGGAGCGGTCTCCGCGATTTGAAAATCGCTCATGTGAAGATTCTTGAACAATAAATTGTGGATTCGTACCCGGAAACCACCGGACCAATCCTGCGAAGCAGCCCGCTAATGTCAGTTTTCAGATAGACTCGCAACTGAGTGGTTCCAAAGTTGGAACTGTTTCCACTGGGGCTGAGTGGAAAAGTTCACAAAACGTGCTGAGGTGGGCCAAAGGGTGCTGAGGTGGGCCAAAGCGTGCTGAGGTGACGCTAGTGGAAAAGCGCCCTTTGTATATAGTTTTCATTTGTGATCACTGGTTCATAGGGAACAGTGAAATAATAAAACTTCTTTAAGAGCAACAACCCGACTAGTCATATTTTTGAGGGGCCTGTTGAAAAGTACCCTGCTACACCCACCCTCACTCAAGGTTTTATTTGGACATTTCAGCAGTGAAGCTCTGTACTTTGATGGTCTTAAGTGGAATCCAGCTCTGTTCTGCTCTTGACTATAGAAAATATAATTTGCTTATAAGTTAATATAACACATCAATGACAGAGAGACAGCGAGAGAGAGAGAGAGAGAGAGAGAGAGAGAGAGAGAGAGAGAGACAGAGACAGAGAGGATATGTATACATGAGTGTAAAATTTCTATAATATTTGGAAAATGAACAATAACAATGACAATGAAAAGTGTTTATTTTTTATTTTTTTCACTACACATGGTTGTGTGACTGCTTGTGTTTCTTCTTGTTGTGATTTCACAATATTGCTAAATCTAAAAGTTAAACTGAAATTATCCTCTACTTGTCCTAACGTAACACTGTTCAGAGGAGCTGAAAAAATAACTACTCATAAATTGATTAGTCATAATCTATTTGGATAGCAACATGACCTAACACAAATGTCCTGCACCACACTACATACTATGTATACCACTTACGTCCCTTTTGTTCAGTTGTAGGTTCATATGCCTCCACTTTCTACCTTGATATTTTAGGAAGACACAACTTCCTGACTGAGGCAGTACAAACACCTGAAGCCTGTTAAAAATAACTCTCCTTCTATGCCAAAGTGAAAAACCTGTTTTGATCTTGTGAGACCGAGTAAATTAGGGCACTTGATTTCATGGCATGCAGTTTATATGTCATATACCTTCCTACACCGAGGTTTTTGTTTGGTCATTGGACTCAGCACAGAGCAGTAGCCACAGGTTGGTTCTGAGAACATTTAAAGGCTCCTAAAAGACATGACTCGTTGGATTGTCCACTCGTGTGTGATTAACTGTCTGCTTTCTCTCACAATATGATCGGAATCCCGTGAAGAAGGGCCACTGCAATCCTCAGCGTCTGTTCATTTAATGAAGTGCGTCCGTGTATTTATTTATGATGCTGTTGTGTTTGCAGTAATGATCTCACAGGCCCTTGGGGAAAGAATCCAAGTACAAAGAAAACACAGGTGTGCTGGGAGAACTCCAGCACAAACTTCTTTTAAACATACCTGCTTCTGACTTGATGCTCAACCACTCCAAAGGAGCCAGGGCTATGTGTGCGCACATGCACATACAGACACACAGCGGGGAAGCATTTAAGTGCAGTTCCCAGTTCAAAGACGAGCCCCTTCTCTTATGTGAATAACAAGTCAGAGTAATGATTGCAAAACATCCAATGGTGCTCTGATAGTGAGGCTGCTGCCCTGGAGCGTCTCACATTGTCTGTGTGTTGACTGTAAGTCTGCAGTTGCACAAAGATTCATCAAAAACTACATCTTCTTTGTAATGTGACCTCAACTGGATTTATTTATCATTGTCACAGTACACGTATACACTATCCAACAAAACTACCTTGACATTAAACTGAAGAGTGAAGATCTTGCAGCTGATGATTTAGTTTATATTGCGCATGTGTTAACATCAGGGAACAAGTGATATACGATGTACTTCTAATGTTAGAGTAATTAAATGACTCTAGCAAAAGATTAATAACGGCATCGTCCATGTTTTAAGAAGTGGTCCTGTGTTGAGTCTGTTTGCGCTGGTGATTCCCTCTGGCCATTAGCGTGTTTCACACATGCGTCTCACACTCAACTCGTCCAATAAATCCTGTGCAGCAACAGCAGACATCTGGGAAACCTGGAACCCTCTGACAATGAAAAGCTGCACTTCATACAAGACAGGTGGTCTTTATTGTGAAATCTGTCTCCCTACCATGGGTATATTTTACACTTTTTCCCAGAGGTCTGTGTTATGGGCATTATGTGACCAAAATGTAAGCCTGTCCATAGCAGATTGGTAAACAGTCAAGGTGGATGCAGATTTCAACATGCAGGAAATCAAACTATGCTCCAGCTGAAATAAAAGAAACTTAATTGTGCAAGGATGGTAGCTTGGTGTTTTTTTAATCTGTTTGCTATGTTTGCTGCTGCACTGTTGTTTCATGGTATACGTGGTACGCAGGGAGGATGTTCTACTTGATCTGGTTGCTGATCATGTAGTTCCCGGTCAGGGTTTCAGTTCAGTAAGTGTGGAATATTACTAAGAGCTATATTTTCACATGCAAAGATAGGCCCAGTCTGCAAGATCGTGCTAAATGTTTCAGTGAAAAATCCTATATAAATAATTATAATAGCCTGAGTCTAACCCACTCACACTTTCCTTCCCATAGAGGAAGAAGCAGAGTGATTGACTCAGGATATGTCAGTCAGAGACCAGTGTTTCGTGTCCGTGACTCATCAAAACCTGCTGTTTCATGCTATGGATTCACTCACACAGTCATCACAAGTCTGGCTTTGTGATACTGTTCTGTTTCCAACTCAACAGGAAGTCTCCCTGCTTCAACCCCTTTAACTTACCGAACATCAAGCAGCCAGGGAATTGGAGTTGGGTAATGTTAAGTATATATTGTCGTAACATTATGCAATTATCTTATAACGCAGTAACAGTATATGTTGGATCGAAAGGTTAAAGGAGACCACATACTTTCAATCACATTTCACAGCTCTTCTATTGTGTGTGTGTGAAAGTCCATGAAGTGTAATTGTAAGTTGCAGATTTAGAGCCACATACATTCACACACATTCAAACACTCCTCCTCCTCCTCCTACGTACGGTAAGCGTATTGCGTCACTTCCTGTTTCACTGTTGTTGGTGGTTGTCTTTTTGTTGCTAGTGATTGTCTCTCGTTTCTGTATTAGTTCTCCATTTAAATCTTAGTGTTTCAACTGTTTTGAAAAACATTTTGTGGTAAATCACAGATCCACTAACGTTACTTAAACAGTGCCCACTCTTTAGTTTTTGTCTCTGGCTACGATCGTTTGAGATAACTATTAGCAATGACTTCTCTCCCACCCTCCTCTCCTCTCTCCTGCTCTCAGTGCCTCATGTTCAGTTATTCCTCTGCCTCCTTTGGTAGTAAAGGTAAATGTAATAACTGTAGCTTAGTGGCAGCAATGGAGGCGAGGCTTAGTGAGTTAGAAGCACAGCTCCGTACCTTAGAACTGAAGTTAGCTGTAGGTAGCCAGGGCCCGCAAGTCTTAGCCTCTGCTAGCAGTCCCCTGACAGCCCCCGTGCAGCTGGGAACTCAGGGCTTCTGGGTGACTGTTAGTGTTAGTTAGTGACACACCCGCTGAGGAACACACTCTGGCGATTATATTTTGAAAAACGTGAAATTAGGAGACAGAGTTGTAGTCTTACACACCTTTCTGCGCTTCCCTTAGATCTGTCACCCTCCAACAATCCCATAGAGACTGTGTCTGCCCCCCATCCAACTAGATTATTCAAACAGAAAATAAACAGAAGAAACACACAAGAAAATCTGACAAAAGTAAACATAACACATGAAAAAACACAACAGAAAAAGAGAATTAGATGTGGACTATTAAATATAAGATCACTGTCATCTAAGGCTGCTTTAGTGAATGAATTAATCTCAGATCATAACATTGATCTCTTATCTTTAACTGAAACCTGGCTGCATCCTGATGAATATGTCAGCCTAAATGAATCCACGCCTCCCAGTCATATAAATACTCACATCCCCCGTGGCTCTGGTCGTGGAGGTGGTGTTGCAGCCATTTATAACTCTAATTTATCAATTACTCCCAAACTTAACTTGAACTCATTTGAAAGCCTTGTCCTCAGTTTATCCCAGCCAACATGGAAAACATTACAGCCAGTTCTATTTGTTGTAGTGTACCGTGCTCCTGGGCATTATTCTGAGTTTTTAACAGACTTCTCAGAGTTTGTATCTATTTTAGTCCTTAAAATAGACAAAGTCATTATAGTCGGTGACTTTAATATTCATGTTGACACTGAAAGTGACAGCCTAACTGCTGCATTTAATTCAATACTAGACTCTGATTGTTCATCTTGTCAATAGCACAACAGAATCATTTTGATCAGTTCTTGACTCTATAGCGTCCCCTTAAGAAAAAACTCATCAAACAAAACAAAGACTGGTGAAGACTAACAGCAATAATAAGACCATGAGATGAGCTAGAGAGACTGATTGGGAAGAAGAGCGTTATGAATTAATGGAACAATATTTTTATTTCAAAATCCCATTGGGGGAGCAGGGTGGGGAGTTGATTTTGTGGCGCTGCACCACAGCTATGTATGAGAAACATGGAAAACACTGCATCCATTGTTGTTGTTGCTTCTTCTTCTTGTACTTGTGCTTCAGTGTTGACACGAGGGTTTATTGAAAAGCAGTGACGTAACGTCATTGCGTAACTGGCGCATACAGTGACGTAATGATGTGGCTCCCCATAGCACCCAGCCTATGGAAAACCAACCTGGTTCTCAGCTGACTCGCAAGTTGAACTAGTTGTGAACCAGCACCAGCCTTGGCCCCAAACCAGCACTGGAACTGCTTTGGTGGAAATGGGTATAAACAGTGATTTATCCTTACAAACAGAAATAGCAGGCTCAGCACACATAGACTGCTTTAGCCAAATTGATCATAGTTAGCTAAACACAATCATCTCTTCATCTAAAGCAACAACCTGTGTTCTAGACCCCATCCCAACAAAACTATTCAGAAATTCTTCCTCTGTTGTACACTACTACTTTACTAGATATAATCAATCTGTCACTGTCATCTGGTTATGTACCACAGCTCTTTAAAGAAGCTGTAATTAAACCTTTCCTCAAGACACCCGGTCGGAACCCAGAGGTTTTAAATAATTACAGACCATTAGCCAACCTACCCTTTCTCTCTAAAATCCTTGAGAGGACTGTCGCCAATCAGTTAAATAATTTTCTTCACACCAATAGTTTATATGAGGAGTTTCAGTAAGGGTTCAGAGTTCATCATAGCACTGAGACAGCTTTGGCAAAAGTCTCAATCAACCTACTCATGGCTTCAGATGAAGGAATTATTACTGTCCTGGTTCACCTAGATCTTAGTTAATTGCCCTAAATTGGCTTAAGTCTTATTTATCAAACAGACATCAGTTTGTACAAATTAATGATAAGTTGCCACAGATCAACTATGGAGTGCCTCAGAGCTCCGTCCTTGGCCCAATGTTATTTATGTTATACTTGCTGCCATTAGGGAACATTATTAGAAAACACTGTAACATTCCATTTTTATGCAGATGATACTCAGTTGTACATTTCAACGAAACCACATGAAACCAATCCATTACTTAGACTCCAAACATGTCTAAAAGTCATTAAAACCTGGATGAGCCAAAATTTTCTGTTATTAAATGTGCACAAAACTGAAGTTATAGTACTCACTCCTAGACACTTTAGAGAGTCATTGGTCACGTCAGGTCAATTTATTTGTGTAGCACATTTAAAAACAACAGGTGTTGAGCCAAAGTGCTACACAAAAGGTTGACAACAGTTTGTACAACAACAACAAAATGAGTAGAACAGGGTAGAATAAAATCAGATAGAAATATAGTACATACTAATAAAATACAGTAATATAAAATCAATAAAACTAGAATAGTCAGTCTGAGTTAAAAGCAAGTGCAAGTCTTGTGATTGAATTTAAAGGAAGTGATTGTAGGGGATGATTTGGTGTATGGAGGGAGGGTATTCCAGAGCTTTGGTGCCACCATAGAGAAGGCTTGATCACCATGAGTTGTGAGCTGTGGGCGTGGGATGGCTAAATAGCCAGTCTAGATGGCATCGTCCTTGCTCCCAGTGAAACTGCCAGGAATCTGGGAGTTATCTTTGATTCAGATTTATCACTCGATTCTCTGTGACATTTAGAATTAAATTCTAAATTATTCTTCTTACATACTAAGCTCTAAACATACCTACAAAATTTAATAATCCCTTATCATTCTACTAGAGCACTCCACTCTCAGAATGCAGGTTTACTTACAATTCCAAAAATCCATAGGGGCAGACTAGGAGCCATCTCCCAGCTTCAGTCAGGGAGGTGGACACCCTCTCAGTATTTAAGAGCAGACTTAAAATGTTCCTTTTTGACAAAGCTTATAGTTAGGGCTGGTTGAGGTCCATCTATGATCAGCTCTTAGTTAAGCTGCCTTAGGCCTAGACTGTGGGGGACATTTAGACCTTAGCCTTCTCTTCCTCTGTCTGCTTTCCCTCTTTCCTACATCGTATCATTATATCAATGTCTTATTAATGCACCTTACTAATTCAACCTCTTCTCCGGAATCTTTGTGCTCCACTGTTCCAGAACCAGCCACTTCCATCTACATCAACTGTGGTGGCAGCTGATTGTGGGACATGCTCCGCAGCTGCAGGCCTCATTTTGGACGGATTCCTGGCACCTCATCCAACGCACCATTACAACTATTATATTATATTGTATTATATTATTAATCAACTTGTATAATTATGCTAACAACCAGTCATACAGTGTCTTTCTCTCTTTCCCTCTCTCTAAGTCCTTTTGTTGATGTATTGTGTACACTTGGCATCCATTGGACTCACATGAGTCTCTCCCGGAGGTTTCTGCTTTTTTTTGGCAGTTTTTCCTCACCCTTGCTGAGGGTGTAGGTCAGAAGATGTCACACCCTGTACTCTTTGTTAAAGCCCTATGAGGCAAATTGCAATTTGTGAATATGGGCTATATAAATAAAATCTGATTGGTTGACCCCCCCCCCCAAAAAAATCTAAATAATTGGAGTTATTACTTACCATTACGGAACTACTATTGATGCATGGGAATGCATGAGACACAGCATGTCTTTCTTGAGTGGATGGAACAATGGTTTGCCACAAGGCTTCCTCAAAGACTGATTTGTCCATGTATCTTCAACTGTTACACCGATTCCAAACAAACTAATGATATCACAGACACTCTGCTTTTTGCTTTTCTTGTTTTTTTCTTTTTACAGTCAGTGTTTGTCCCCTAATGTTATAAATACGTGAATGATTTGGTTGGAGGAGCCATCTGCGTGTTGTGGTGTGTGTGCGGCGGTGAGAGAGTGAAGCAGACCCAGGGAGAGAATGAGAGAAACAGTCTCTTTGATAACCCCTCCTCTTGTTCTCGTCACAAGCCAGGAGGTTTGGAATGGAACAGTTGAATATTTCACGATTTTCACAGTAGCTTCATATGGTCCCTAAAAATAAATGTTCCAGACGCTTGCTTCTTTCCCATGATTAAATGCAGTGCATCACGGAAACAGAGGTGAACTCTCCATCAAGTCATGATGCTGAACAAAAACCAGTGTCTTTGTCCTGTGAACTGTTCATACTGGACTGGGGGAGAGAGGAGACGGGGAGCGGGGCAGCAGTGAGCGGCCTTTCTGACAGGCCTCAGTACAGAGGGAATAGCTCTGATAAAGAGCAGGAACACCCTTTATCCAGTAAGGTTACTTACAGAGCGCTTTCTGAAGAACTGGACATGCTTAATACACATTATCTCGCTCATTTATCACAGAAGAGCTTGTGAAATGACAAGAGCCGAGCCTGTAAACCTTCCAAGGAGGAGAAAGGTCTCGCAGGAAGCTGGAGAGGTTCCTTGAGAACTGCCTGCATCTTGTTGTAATTGTCTAATTATGGCAGCCTGTCAAGAGTGCCAATGAAATCATGCAGCGTATTATAAAATGAATTAGTCTTCATTTGAGATGCTTTTTAGGGCAAAACAGGCTAATGTGCACATCAGCAGCAAGTGGGTTTAATTACAGCGGGTCAAGTCTTTGGCTTCACCAGGATGATGAGAGATGATGAGAGAAGTTCATCTTCCTGCATGATGCCAGAGGGCAGACAGCTGATCATTGTCACAACACAGCTCTGAGAATCAATACATTTTTGTACATGTTTTTATAAATACATCGGTGATCAAGTACTGACCAGAAACATAATAGGAAGCCATTTTGAACTCCCAGTTTTCTTCATCAAATCTTTAGTTACTGTGAAGATGTGGTCAGAATACAGCAAGCATGGATACATAACATGCTTTTCACACCCACATTTACAGGCAGAGAGCATAAGTTAGACTCACCAATAGTTACTGTGGCATGAATAGCAGGATTATTGAGTTAATGACAATTGAGTGAATGAAATGATATCTGGAAGAGATCATGGTTGTATTTCTTCAGTGACACTTTTGGTGAGTATTAAAAATTTGCATACAGGAATCACTCCTTTGCAAGGCAACAGCACTTCGACTGCCGATAGAAGTAGACGATATAAACTGCTGGACACAGAGTGGGATGAGGACCGAGCTCTCATCCTGACGGGAGTACATCTCTGTCAGACGGTACAGAAAGTGATCTTCCCAGCAGCTTGCCGCGGCACAGAAATATGTGTCATATTTCTTTGCTGTAGATTTTCCCACTTTACAGTAGTTGTACACTATAGCCAAAGTGCAATATTAAACCACATGTAAATACACTGATTATGTAATTGTCTTTGGTTGATAACCATCTACAGTATATGTAATAAGAATTCTAATTTTCTCCCTGTGGAACAAATCATGTTCCCTTTTATAGATATTCATTAAGTCTTACTCTGGACTAAACAGGAGCTTGATCTGAATTTGCTGAGTTCATATGGTCCCTTACTTCATAACGTCAAAACATTACAATATCATAAACTTCTTCAGCTGAAGAACAACATGAGATATTGAATGAGTTGTTATTTCGTCTGAAGCTAAACTCAAAGGTTGAATGTAAAAAGACAGTCGGCAGCCACAGTGCCTCCCTGGTGGACTTACAGTATACATCCAGATTTCCACCACACTGACAATAAACAGTAACAATTAAACAGAAACAGTGGTTTGGATCATATTAGTTTTGCATACTGAGAGATGAAAGCTTGTACAGTGAACCCTCGCTATAACGCGGTTCACCTTTTGCGGCTTTGCTGTTTCACAGATTTTTTTAGTGCAGTTTGTTATGCTTTTTTTTTTTTTTACAGTGTATGCACGCGCATTGCGCTCTGTGTCCTGATTGGCTAATGGATTGTAGGCCAATGTTAATCAATCTCCTCCGTGCCTCGTCTCTGTCCAGTACAGAATGGCAAATTTACATGTTT
>JAFBJQ010000866.1:145880-170107 GCA_016785345.1 Trinectes maculatus
TTTTTTTAGTGCAGTTTGTTATGCTTTTTTTTTTTTTTACAGTGTATGCACGCGCATTGCGCTCTGTGTCCTGATTGGCTAATGGACTGTAGGCCAATGTTAATCAATCTCCTCCGTGCCTCGTCTCTGTCCAGTACAGAATGCGTTCGGCTTGGCAAATTTACATGTTTGCATATTGTCTCCACGACAAAACCCACAATGTCGACAAAACGTTCTGCACCGACAAAGACACCTGTACCACGGCCTTCAGTAGAAAAAGACACTACAGCGGAGCGGAGTCAGCACGAAGAGGCACAGTCAGAGGAACTGTGAAATACGCGTCAGTCACAATGTGTCCAACCGCGTAGGTTGATTATTAAAATGATTATTTTACAGTATTTCTAAAAACTAGTTATTTGTTAGAAAATGCTTCTATTTTTATTTTTTAAACAAATGCTTGGGCCTGAAAACAGGTTTTGATCTTTGGTTTCGTTCTATAGTACTGTATAATAATTGTAAAAAATAAAGCTCATTACTTCGCGGATTTCGCCTATCACGGGTTCTTTTTGGAACGTAACCCCTGCGATAAACGAGGGTTCACTGTATGCATAATAGATAGAAGTTACTAAAGTGGACCTTGTTATGTACATTGTTTGCCTAACATTAACATTACAGTCGGTAAATGGTAAACAAATGATGCAGTTTAAATATAATATGTTTTTATATAGTATTCCAGACAACTTTGAAATTCCTTCAGATTCAAATCAAAAATGTATGATCACTGTTATCTTCAAAAGAGTGGCGGTTCCCATATTTAATTTATTGATTAAACTCCCATAATTAACAAACCCTAAGACGATGACTGAGACAAGCTAATATCTTACACCACACATTAAGGCCGTGACATAATCACTACTATGTGTGAGCATATAAAGAAAGCCTACAATTGTTGTTATTAGCAGTGTTACTATAGACGGGACTCAGTCACTGTAAATGCAGAAAGCTCTGTAGTAACAGCACAAGCCAGTGAACAGATCTGTAGGGGAACACAGTAGAAAAATGCAATTCCAATGAGTTGCCTGCCAAGCAAAACTGATTGCATGTTTTATATTTGGCTCTGTGTCTGAGGAGGGCTTGTGCATGTGCTCTAACAGGATGAGGGAATGTTAGAAATCTGACAGTGGCTATTTATTACAAGATATCTCTCAAGCAAACACTCCATTTGGTTCACCGAATGCTGAGCCTCTATTCAACAGGAATCTGGTCATGACAGAACATTATATGGCACATTCTACATTAGAACGTTAACCCTTATTGGATAATTCACTGTCAGTGAAATCTGCATGTACTGTCATCTTGTGAAGGTACACTAGTACACTGTTCATATCTGTCAGAGAGCCAGTTAGGCTGTCCTCCAAATAAGGTAAGGTAAGGCCTTATTGTCATTGTCACTTTTTCAAGGTACAACAAAACTGAATGGTGCTTTGACTCATTAAGAACAACAAACAAAGCAAGAAATAAATAGTAAAAATATACAGAATTGACATTGGTATTCACAGAATTGACATTGGTATTCACAGAATTGCACTTGTAGTGGTAAATAAATAGTAGAGTATACAGAATTGCACTAGTGGGATAGTATAAATAGAGTATAAACAGAATTGTATTAGTGCAAACAGAATTGTTTTGGTATAGGAAATATACATATATTAATGTATGTACACAGATTGCACGTGGGGGCTGGGAGGGGCAAGAACAGTTTTATTGCACGTTTCAGTTCAAAGCCATGACTGCTTTGGAATAGAATTCCGATTTGTCCTGGTTTTCATTGCTCTGTATCTTTTGCCTGATGGCAGAAGCTGGAAGAGACAATGACAATGGGTGTGAGGTGTCTTTTAAGATGTCCATTGCTTTCCTGCAGCATCTGGAGGTGTAAATCTGTTCCAGGTTGGGGAGGGGGCAGCCTATTGTTTTCTCTGCTGCCCACTTGGTTACTTTGCCTAAAGACCCCCGATTATAATGTTAATCAGCTTGGTTTTACACAGATAAGATGAAGGGGAGAGGGGCATACGTTTGAAGAGTGGCTGACGGGCTGACCCCTCTTCAGCCTTATTTAGATAGCACATCCTTATCACTCCTCAGAGAGCTTATCACACTGTCTCTTTCACTGCAGCGCTGCTACAGTCCACTGCACAACCTGACTAGACAAATACACATCCTCCACTTCACTTCATGTGGATTCATTTAGCCGTCAATGTAAAAACCCCTTTATCTTTGTAAAAAATATATACTCATGACCTAAAACATTTTTAACGCTTTGGATGTAGAAAAATGAAAATAATCCTCTTAGAGCAACTAATTGCTGTCACTATGGCAAAAATAATTTGCCCAATAATTTCTCATTATAATGTAAAAAATATATAATTATATTTATAATTAATAATTTTAACTTTCTATAAAATACATCCAGTATTTTTTGCATTGTTACCAAATGATCAACTTGCCTGGAAAACCAAAATTTAACACACTATCTTTTTTTAAACATTCTCTTTAGTTTCTGTCTTTTTTGTTTCATTTCCATTGTGCATATAAGTATAACGAGTAAAAGTGGAATTTAATGACATATAAGATGTGACATTATCTCTGTCGTCTAGTGTATACTGACTGAGGGTCTCAACCAGGGGTTCGGCGAATGCTTGGGAAAAGAAAAAAGTGTAACATTCATCCAGTTAGCTTTGAGAGTTGACATGCAAAAACCACCAATCATTAGAATATCCCTTAATATCTACAACATAAAGTGGCAATTTAATTATAATAGCAGCATACAATGTGCTTCCCCATGGCTCATCAGCATCAGCAGACCTTCCCGAATCCGTCAGCGCTTTCGATAAAGTATGTCACGTCTGAAATGTTGATTTATTGTAAACTGTGGCGTTTGAACTCAGATCAAAGCGGCCGCCTCTGTAAACCTCCATTCAGAGGTGTTGACTTTCTCCAACTGAAACTCAAACATGAAGCGGGTGAAATGCGAGGGTTGCTCACCCATCCACACTCTGCTGACACCTTCCCATTATGACCACCAGTGACTCAGCCTGGAGCAAGAGTGGCACTAAAAAGGGATTTCTCAAGATGCGTTCAATGGGCCAACACATCAAGGGATCAGGGTGTGTGTCGGGTTGTTCAGAAGCCATACGTCATTGATGCTGAGAGTGCGTAGAATGGGCTGTCATTCACAATGCAGCCCACGTTTACTCCTCTGTACAACAAACACAGCCAGAGGACACAGCTCACAGTGTTACCACTCCATCTGTAATGGTGGAACACTGAAGAGGCAATTACTCATCTCACAAATTATTTCAATTACACTATAAGCCATTTTGCGACTAACTGGCAGACACACAGTGGGTGAAATAATGGAAATTCCCAATATGAGGGGACTGGAAAATTAAACTGTGGTAACAAACAAGGCAGCTGGAACTCACTAACCATGTGAAGACCTATATGTGACCTTGTTTTAGTGGGGTCACTGTGGTAGCATTAGGGCTAATTAATATGATTCTCTACCCACAGACATCATTTAGTAATACAGAGGGTATATTTATCCCCTAGGGGATACATGTTGTTGGATATGTATTTATCTTAATATGGCCTGTAAGTTTCACAAACAGTGTCTGGAGTTTGTATTACTAATAGAAAGGAAGGCAAGCAAAAAAAGGTAAGTAGCACATGTGCAAATGGAAACATCCTACTGATGAAAGAGGTCAGAGGAAAATGGTTCAACTGGTTGGAAATAACCACTCTTTGTGGTGAGCAGCTAATCTTCACAGAATGAACATGCTGAACCTTGAGATGGATGATCTACAACAGCCAGAGAGCAGGTCAGTCTCCACTCCTGATATGTTTCCTCAACACACTTTGGACACACTTTAGTGCAAATTCCTAAGTCAACAGAATCTCTGAGCTGAGGCTGTTCCAGAGCAAAAAGAGGAACAACCCAGTGATGGTATGATGTTCCTAATTAAAATCTGTTTAATAAACAGGTCTTACTTTGGCTTTTGCCATCTGACTGATGTCTTTTATGTCAGCATTTTTACATAGGCATACACAACACAATGATTCTGGTACTATGGCAGCCAGGTAGTTATATCTGCTAATTTTATGTTAAGGAGTAACAAGTACTTGCAGATAAATATACAGCGTTTCTGTTAAAATCTGACTTGTACTAACGTACTCTGAGGGAGGTGTATATTCTTCTGTGAGTGGAGTTAGTGTTAGATCATATAGACACAACACAAATTGCAGCCACTATGCACTTACATATGACAGATAACTTTTATACAGTCACAAACCAAACAGTACATTTTCAACTGTGTGAAAATAAACAGATTATATATTATGGACCACTACATTAATGCTGCCATTAATTTCATAGGCAATAAAGATGTCATAAGTTGTATGAAATTCAGGTGGTTTATTGTGTATACACACCAGGATACAGCCATGAACCTGAGCTCAACCACAGACATACTGAGTCACTGAAAAAAAAGTCCGAGTAAGGTAAGTATGGTCATGTTGTCACTGTGTCTGTGTGGCTTTTCTCCACTTTCCTACTACATTCCACAGCACACTGGGGTGAGGTTAACTGGAGACTCTGAACTGATCATAGGTGTGAAAATGAGTGTGACTGGTTGTAAATCTGTGATTGGCTGTTGACCGGAAGATGGCTCCAGCTCCCTCAATGTAAACCTCAAGAGTACAAATGGTAGAAATAATGAAAGAATGAATGAATGAGTGAGTGAAAAAGGTAAATATGGTAAGTCGGAGGTCTTTTGTGCTGAGGAGGAAGGCAACATGGGCAATCGAAAATTAAAAAATTAAAATTAATTAATGGTGATGCATCACCCATTTGCTCCACACGCTTATTGTATTTTTTTTAACAGAACTGTCACTGCTTAGGTGGTGCCATGGCTGAGCTCATATACTGTACTGTATGTACAGTATAATGTTCATCACACTGCTTTGGTGGTTATTTCTCATTTCATATTTAATTAAAACTAGACGATTCTTAAAAATAAATAAATTAATATCTACAACCTATGAGTAAATATGAAGTATTAATATTACAAACAAATCTTGTTTTGAGTACTTACTCATTCTTTTTAAGAGCTTTTGTTTGGATCACATAGTCTTCAATTGCAAACCTGACTAATAAAGTATATAAACTGCAACAGGAAACACCAGTTACCATCTAATACTGTGTTTTGTAATGAGTCGCCCGGAGCAGCTCTCTCACTGCAACAATGCGAACACATAATGAAGGTTTGTCAGGCTACAGGTCCAGCTGTCCCTGTGATTTTTGTTCTTTGTTGTAGATTTATGAGGTGGTATATAAACATTCGAACACCTCATTTCATCCTTCTCGACCACATCCTATAAAAAAAGTGAGACTACATTTTTAACAGCAGTTTTTTTTAACAGCAAAAAACCCCCCCACATGTTCTGACTCATTCTGATTCAAGAGAGTTAGACAATTCAATCTCCGACTTTTGTTATCAATAACTCAGATTTTCTTAGTTAACTTAGCATTGTCAGTGCGCATACACACACGCACACAGACACACAGACACACAGACACACACACACACACACACACACACACACACAGAGCCATACAATGAGCTCAGCCCCCTGAGCCCATGTGTCAGCAGCAGAGGGGTACAGGCGCTCAGACTCACACTTGTGTACACAGTCCCACATTTCAAACAGTGGCTCGCAGAAGGAATTTCTTGTCAAAACACGAGGCTTTTGGAGAAGGAAACTGCCGGATGTTCCACAAGTGTCTTCCTCTGCCAGAAGCTGTGTGTGTCAGATCCAAAACAGGCCTCTCTCTCTCTCCAGTTTACATGAGTGGTGGAATTATCGTCTATATAGTCCACTTCCTGACCCAGTCACTGTGGGCTGTTTATATCCTGGGACTGGAGCCCCTCGTGCACCTGTACTGATCTGTCCACAGGTAAAAAAAGGAGAAAAGAATAGAAATCAAGAAAAAGATACCACTGCCTCTGATTCCAAACAAATCGAGAAATGTATCTGTGCTTATGACTTAATACACACATATACGGACAATCTGATGAGGGGAGAGGAACCCAATTACAGACACACTATCACACCCCCGCTGTGTCACTGAACAAGAATCATGTGTATTTAGACATTTTCAGACATCGACACATGTACACATCTGTCATCTCCCACCGTTCTTCTCTGTTGATGTTGATGTCTTCCTGCAGGAAGTCATGCATGTGATTTGAAGATGAACATTTCCTTTGTTACAACCAAAGCAGGAGAAAATAACCTTGGCCTGGTAATGGTCCTACAAAGATGTCAGATAGTTAACATACTAATAGATATTCAATTAGGTTTTATAGGAACACTTTTCATTGCAGAGAAGGGGATGAAGTGAGAAAAGTTGCAAGAACTATCACTTGAAGACTGTGGCTACCATTTCCTATGTTTTATAAATATAACATCATTTCAACATTTAGTTTGTTTATGGACTTATTCAGGAATTTGGACACACAAACCAGTGTCAGATTACACAAATAAATGGTAAATGGATTGCTTTTATACAGCACTTTTCTAGTTCACTCAAAGTGCTTTATATTACAGTTGACATTAACCCAATTTCACATAATCTGTGCTTGTAAGACGCCTGTATATAAATGCCAGCACAGCCATTAGGGGACATTTGGTGTTCAGTCTCTTGCACAACACAACTCTACATGCAGGCTGGTTGGCGAATGGCTGTTACTGTAAGCCTTACATCATTTAAATATCTATTTTCATATGCCTTTGGATAAAAATATTTTAAAATTTATTTCAAATTTGAACCTGATTTCTGAGGTAAGGATTGATCTCCACCATCAAAATGAGTTTGTATTTAGTGTCTCAGCTCGTCTGCTGCCACAACAACAGATAACACTACCTCTAACTCCTGCACCTCACTGCCTTCATCCTCTCTTCTTCTTACATCCATATCCTTCCAGTCTTGCCTCAGTGTATTCGTTTGCTCGCTGCCACCAGATGGCAACAATCACAAGTAGCCGATTTATCCCTCTCTAGCCCCGTCTTGCTGTGTGTGTCTTCTTTGTCTCTCTCGCGTAAACACAAACTGTGCGTAGGCTACCTGTTGTTTTTATGGTCTAAAAGTGACTCTCTGTGTTCTTAGGAAGATATGTGTGTCTTTAAGACTGGACACAGGTGTAGATAGACAAACTTAAACATATAATCTAATCACTCAACGCATTATATTATATTATATTATATTATATTATATTATATTATATTATATTATATTATATTATATTATATTATATTATATTATATTATATTATATTATGAATTTTGTTGGAATCTAAATCTGATTTAAATAAATCTGATTTAAAAAAAAAAACACAATGACTCAGTTAACTGCATTATAATTGTGGGTAAGTTGTAGTTGTAGCTAAGGGTATTTTGTGTGTGCGTGCGTGCGTGTGTGTGTGTATTTCAAGATTGCATGTGGTATAAGAACGAATTTGAACGAACTTGACTGTTTAATTGGTTGTACAATAAGTGGAAAACAAATATAAACTTTGAAGATGCATCAGATTAAAAGAAAATGAGTATTTTTCTTTTATTGTGTATTTAGGGAGGTGGTGGCGAAGAGGCTAAAGAGTCCGGCTTTGGACCAAGAGGCTTTGGACCCAGAGGTCGCCAGTTTGATTCCCAGCTCGGCCGAAAATTTGGGTGATGCGCCACCATCCCTGACCGGGTCTAGCAGGCTTGGGTACTTGAGGTTGCCGGTTTGCACCCCGGATTGGCCGGAAATCGGGAGAGGCGCCACCTGTCCACTGCCGTCCACCACCTTGGTCCCTTGAGCAAGGCCCTTAACCCCCTGAACTTGCTCCCCGGGCGCTCCTCGTGGTGTAGCCTTCTGGTCTGCATGTGTGCATGTTGTGTTGTGCTCTGTAGTTTGTACTTACTGTACTAACAAATATGTAAAAATGTGGAATGCAGAAAAATTAATTTCCCTGTCTGTGTGGACAATAAAGGTGCTTCTTCTTCTTCTTCTTCTTCTTCTTCTTTACCTCTGCATTTGAGGGAATTAAGTGGAAATAACATTGGTTACACTCAGCTCCTCTAAATTGCATTCATGTCTTCATCAGTAAGCAAGGAACTTTGCAACTTGTGTAAATTAAGGCAACATCTCTTGTTGCTCCTCCTTTGTTGTGCCATACGTCCGATGTGTGTGCATGATGTTGTATATTAATATTTGCCAAATGAGTATGATGTATGGTCAAGTACAGTTGATAGGGGCATACGGCGTAGGGGCGGGGTTGTGGTGCACGGACCATGCAGGAGGTCTACATCTGTCTACATCAACAATGAGCTGAAAGCATCCACAGCAACATAAGTTGTCCTCTGTCACTGTGTCAGATTATCGATGAATGCACTGACAGACCGTACGGGACAAAATCACTAAATAGAGCTAGCGAGGCAAAAAGAATAGCACAGACATGTAGGTGAAATGTTGTGAACGGATTTCTGCTGCATGCTCTCCACATCACCAGATGATCATCAGAAGATTTTAATGCCACAAATAAACCATAAATCTTCAGCATTGAGTATTCCAAAGAAATTAGCAACCATCATTATGACACCAGTGATGTTATCTGCAGTGAAAACAGTTGGGTGTGTGTTTCTTGTTGGCTTCTCTCAACAGCACATTCCATTGCAGCGAAACAGCTTAACCACAATACAACTTCTGTTCTAGAGATGAAACAAAGGAGGTTTGTGCTGTCTGTCTGTCAGGGAGGTTAAACCACCGCAGGCGAATACTCCACACGGCTGACGCACTGTTATTGTTTATACAAGCAGACAAAATAGCTGCAGATATGAAAACTGCCTCGCAGGGGAACGGCAGCTGCAGCAAGGTGGTATATACACATAAATTTAACATTCAATAAAACAAAGACATATGAACAGATTAAATTAGCATTGGTATTGTGCTGCAATTTTGTCCTGTTTAAGACATGATAGTAGATGCATGAGGGAACTGCCTGTGCCTGACTCTCATTTGATGGGAGTGTCAGGACAACTGGGTGCACACCTGAATACACTTGCTTAAGATGCTGAGACATCTGAATGACACTAACTACCAATGACACCATTGAACGGGAAGGTGAATACGTACATCTGACGTATTTGTTTCAAAAAGACAAACAAGACAAAGTACAGGCAATTTTTGCCCTACATTTACAACAGTGTTTGCTTTCAAACCAGGAGATTCAGAACATGGGAAAATACACTCTTTTCCAAAACTTTCCAAAAGACACTTTGCCCATCTGTCCATCCATCTATCATGTTGTTTTGCAATGATATTTTTAGGCAGCTAGACAGCTTTGGCAGGTGAGCACGGTGCAGTTGAGATTAGAAATCTGAAATCTCTTGGTAGAGATGGGCATCTTCCTCCCAGTGTACAAAAATAAAGCCACTGAATGCATCTTGTTTTTACAGTATCATGACAGATACAAGATGGAATGTGCAGTTCTGTCCATGTCCCATTTGTGAGGAGGCCATGTGGTTTACAACATACTGCAGCCAGCCACCAGGGGATGACCAGTCAGGTTATCTATTGTTCTATCAGAATCATAATCTTTATTGTCATTGCACAAAAGCACAACAAAGCTGCATGCAGTACTGTTCAGAAAGCAATATAAAATATATTTAAATGTGTAAAAACGTTAAAACATACATTAGGAACATAGCAGCTAAGCTGTAATATTTGAATTGCACAAAAACATTGATTGCACAAGGTGGATATTGCATATTATACAGTAATTGGCCTGAACAGTGATAGATAGATGAATAAATAATTTACTTACCAGGTGGCACGGTGGATTTGTGAACATTTGTGACTCACAGCAAGAATGTACCTGGTTCAAATCCCAAAGGTCTTTAGGAAAAAAATGCATCTCAGATGGAAAGTCTGGGAATCAGTCCGCTTTCCAGCGTGTCTGTAGTCAAAGAAGGGAAAAGGCCGCTTCTTAGTCATAAATAATTTCTTGATTTAAAACAGCAATGTTAATGTAGAACGCTGACTTTCAAACAGCTTTACTGGGCTGGCAGCAGTATTCAATTACCAGTAATACGGCACCGTCCAGGACGCTGTCTTCTGCAGCAGCACTACTTTGTACAGGAGGAAAGGAAAAAGGAAAAGTGTCTGATTCAGTTTCTGCAATGTTTCATCAAGTTACATTTCAAACACAGAGAGGTCACTTGTATTTTATGCTCATTTTGCTCCCCACGTATGGACAATACATTCAGTGTAGTTCAGCTGCAGCTGTTCTTATTCACATGCACACCAGAATACTTCTTTCTTTGACCTTGCTTGCAAATATAAAATTTTACTTTAAATGAGCACTATCCTTAAAATCAAACTGATGCACTGACATGTACAGATAATACAACGTTTCCCATTCATTCCAAGAAGCACTGAGGAGCCATCAGGTCGACGCCACAAGTTACAGATAGTATACAGAGTATACTGTATGTGCTGCCACATGAGCGGGTGCACACACACACACACACCTACACACACACACACACACACACACACACACACATACACACAGTGGGAAAGTATAAGGCAGGAATTTGGGAGTTGTCTGACGATGGTGCGTCTTGAAAAAACAAACACTTGTATGTGTTCCCTGACAGAACACCACCGTTTTAAGAACCTGTTTTTCATTCAGCTTCTAATTCTTACGGATATATGCACGACTGAACATGTTGGGTTCACCCAGGTACATCACACAGAGCTGCTGCAAAGGCCACTCTGGATACTTATCTCTGCAAGTGCACATGATGAACATATGAATTTCTATTCCAATGTGTTTATTCATACAGCATATATTTCAAATATACTGTGTTTTATTTTCCTGTAATTCTGTAAAATGCAATTTCCTTATCTTATCTTATCTTATCTTATCTTATCTTATCTTATCTTATCTTATCTTATCTTATCTTAAATTATTTATATTAATTAGACTGTCAGTGACATTCTTAATAAGAATGTTTCTTTCTCTGAAAGAAATATTACATGCTTTATTGATGATTAATGAAGCACCACAAATCAGTTTCAGTCTTTAAGTCCTAACCCTAACCTAAGCAATATGCTTAGAATAAAAAGTATATCAAAACAGTACCATACTGTGTTAGAACATTTTTTGGGTATATACAGAAATGAAATAGCATTATGTTCTCCCCATGACATTTCAACCAAGGTTTCCTTAAACCTGACTGCATCTATCTACTGTTTTACAGTAACTCTATGACTTCCTCATTACTGTCGCTGTCCCAGATTGTTTTTCAGATGACTGTTTGCCAGTGTAACACTGACATGATTCTGGTGAGTGCGTTGTTTTAATGAAAGTAAACCAAGACAAACTGTCCATCTCCACTGGGCCGATGTGTTTGATCATTTAATGTGTTTTCTTAATCAGCGCAGAGATCTTCGTAATATTCTGGTGAAGAATTACCACCCACATAGGTTCAACCATATTTGTATTATCAGAGACTGACAAGTGGAATTAGCACTCAGGTACTCTAATGCAGTGCACTTGCATCATACCACAGTCTGTGTCTGTCCTCTGGCTGTGTCTTATCTTCTGTCTCTATCAAGAAGATGAAGAAACCGAGAAACTCAGACAAAAGCCATATTGTCCAACTCTGACAACAAGCAATCGCAAAATGTGCCAAAAGAATGAAAGGTGTTTTCCAAAACCACCGCTTTGACAAATAAGCATTGTTTGAAAATTGGCAGCTAAAGGTTGAAAAGTATTTTTCCATATAAAACATTCCTCCTCATTGTCACCAACACCCAACACCTGACTTCCAACTCCATTCCTTATTAAACCAATAAATCGTGGCGGGCATGACACCTGCTCTTTCGCAGAGAAACCCAAAAACACATGCATGCTCTGTAAGTATATTATAGTTAAATAAACTACTAATACAAACCCAGTCTCATACACTGAGGTGTCAGGATATGGTTCTTGCAACTTACTGAGTGTTAAGTCCCAAATCCACGCTCTGTTTTCTCCACTTTTTGTCACTACCAACTCCTAAGGAAAATGCCTGAGAGAACCTTGTTCTTTAGTATAACAACTTTTTAAAATTATTTATTGTTGTTTTTTCTCTAAGAAGAGCTGTAACTGAGATCTTTGTGATTGTATGCTCTTTAAAATGTGATGATAATAACAATAATGAAAATAATGATAATAATAATAATGGGCTTCAGTGGAAAAGTGTTTTTTAATTAGTATTTCTTATTATTATTCTCAGTAAGCTATATATAGCCTGTGGCTGCTGTAACAGTGAAATTACCCCACTGTGGGACTAATAAAGGCATGTGTGTTATCACAATGGGATTTGAATTATGGTTTTCTCACTTCTGGAGCAAAACCCATTAATTAATTTTGGCTCTCTGATAGTCATATTTAACTTAACCTCGACCTTTGTTTGTTTGTTTTTTACAGTGTGTGGCTTTGTCTTTCAATTTATTATTTTATTTTGTTTTATTATTACAAAAACCATTGATAAAATGCGTACTACTACAATGCCACTGAGCCAAGAGACATTTTAACATTCTTGGCTGTTTGAAACAAAGCCGTTTCTTACGGAGAGACAAAATGCACGGTGCAAGGTTTCCTACCGACACGACAACAGCAGGGAGAGTCCTTCAGTAACAATACTTAATATAAAGTCTATGAACATTCCCTATTGTTATAAATAGGTCACAAACGTAAGCACCTGACTGGAATTTTACAGTGTGGTTTATATCTGTAACTGGCATACCGATGCGTACACACCTGACAGTAAGTAAGGGGTGTGTGCATTCTAAAGAGTTTGAGTAAGGACTTCTGCATGTCTGAGCTCAGTATAGTCCTACAAGTTAACTCATATTCCAACAGTGAGTAAAGTTGTCTTTTAATGTTCTGAAACTGGGTTTTAGATATAAACAATGCTTGACTATTAGAGCAGTCTTGTATAACCCAACACATCTCTGCAGCTCATGCAGGGGGGTATTTTCTTTAAACAATCACAACTGTCTTGGGTGGTGCTAAGACCGAAGGTGCAACAATATATGCAAAAAGGATGCATGCTTACTGTCATACCTTAATCAAAACCTGTTTCTTCTTCATGGGTTGAAATCAGGTCGGTATTTTCTGCAGTGAAGAGGAATCTGAAAGCGGAAAATGAAATGGATAAACAGATGACTAAATGTGCCTATGAGAAGTAAGGTAGTCTATCCCACATTTAGGTAAAAAATGAATTAAGTTCACTACAGTGTGTATTGAAGGCAATTCTATATTGATACAACACATGCATTTCTAAGTGGGATTTGTGGGATAGGCTACTTTACTTCTCAAGGTTGTAGGTGCATACCAACAATGTATATCCAGGAAGTGACACTATAATTACATTAGCTCTTTCTAACAATGTTCAAAGTAAACCCCTAATATAAACAGGTACTTGACCTTTTTAAAAAAGATAGAAATGACTGTTAATTTGCCTTAAACATCCAAGTGTGTCAGAAATGTGACAGCTGGTAAAGAAAACATGACGCGTTTATATACAACTAGATAACAATGTTTAAAGCATACAGTGGGCAGCTGTTGACTACAACTTCTGGTGGATGCTTGACCTGCAGTTAAAGACCCTTTTGGCTGCTGAAAAAAAAAGTGCCAATAAAAATCATAGGTCACAGTGTCTGTTCGTGACTTGTATAACAGCTCTGGAGCACCTGTGATGTTTTCTGAGAAGAAACTCTGTATCTGGAAATTGTTGAATGGCACACATTCTCTAAACATCCCTTGTATGTGCAAATTTGCCTTATAGGACTTTAACAAAGAGCATATATGAATATAATATAATTACCACCAAGTATCATCTGCATAAAAATGGAAATTTACAGAGTGTTTTCTAATAATGTTTCCTAATGGTTTCCTAATGTTTCCAAGCACAGAGCCATGAGGAACTCCATAGTTGACCTGTGTCCACTGTGACAACTTATCATTCATTTGTACAAACTGATGTCTGTTCATTAAAGAGTTAAACCAATTTAGGGAAATTCCTGTTATGCCAATTAAGTGTTCGAGCCTATGAAGAAGGATGTGGTGGTCAACAGTATCAAAAGCTGCACTAAAATCAAGAAGAACCAGGACAGAGATAAATCCTTTATCTGAAGCCATGAGTAGGTCGTTTGAGACTTTTGCCAAAGCTGTCTCAGTGAACTCTGAACCCTGACTGAAAGTCCTCATATAAACTATTGGTGTAAAGAAAATCATTTAACTGATTGGCAACAACCCTCTCAAGGATTTTTGAGAGAAAGGGAAGGTTGGATATTGGTCTGTAGTTATTTAAAACTTCTGGGTCCAGACTTGGTTTCTTGAGGAGAGGTTAAATTACAGCTACTTTAACTGAGGTACATAACCAGATGACAGTGACAGATTGATTATATATACTATAGTAAGGTACTGTCCAACAGAGGCAGAATTTCTTTAAAGAGTTTTGTTGGGATGGGGTCTAGAACACAGGTTGTTGCTTTAGATGAAGAAATTATTGTTTTTAGCTGACTATGGTCAATTTGGGTAAAACAGTCTGTGAGCGCTGAGCTTGCTATTTTTGTTGAAAGGATAAGTCAGTACTTAGTATAGTTTGGCAGTGGTGTATTTTCTCCCTTATAGTTATAATTTTATCATTAAAGAAATGTATAAAATCATCACTCATAAGGGAGTGTGGAATGCTCTGAATTCTAATTCTTCGAATTCTAATTCTAATTCTTATCTTCAATTAACGATGAGTAATAGGCAGCTCTGGCATTGCGGAGTGCCTTCTTATAAGCTTTAAAACTGTTTTTCCAGGCTATGTAGGTCTCCTCATGGTTGGTGGAGCGCCACTTTCTTTCTAATTTTCTTGACGCCTGTTTTAGCTTGTGAGTGTCGGAATTATACCAAGGAGCTTGTTTGTTTTGTTTAATGATTTTCTTCTTAGGGGGGCGCTATAGAGTCAAGAGCTGATTGTAATGATTCTGTTGTGCTACTGACAAGATGATCGATCTGCGAGGAACTTCATGAGGTTGTGGTAGTGACTTCAAAGTTAATGGAATAATTTCCTTAAATTTAGCCACAGCATTGTCAGGCAGGCATCTTGGGAGAGAGATTTTTGTTAAAGGCCTGTAATCCAAGAAAATAACTTCAAAGGTTAATAAGTTATAATCTGATAAAAGGGGATTTTGTGGAAGTACTAACAATTGTTCAATATTGATGCCATATGTAAGAACTAAGTCAAGGGTGTGGTTAAAGCAGTGGGTTGGTTGGTTTACACATTGACTGAAACCAACAGAGTCAAGTATTGAATTAAATGCAACAGTGTCCATCAGAGTTCCATCTCTCATTCGCATTGTGTGTTTTTGTGTGTATGTGTGTGAATACTAATGGGAAAATCTCAATTGTATTCATCTGATAGAGACACTATCAGAGACACTATGTCATCTGATAGAGACATAAATATATAAATACTCGGTATTTATATATTTATGCAGCTCTTAATTCTGTGCAATCGTGAGAAGCTACAACGTGGAACTGGATTTATGATTACTCAAAAAAGGCCATTCATAAGATCCAGAAAGAAGGCTCAGATTACTGGTATGAATGAATCGTAAATAACCAAAGATGACTCCCTGTCAAATGTTGAACAGAATATGAGCAATGGGATTGATGGTGTGGGAGTTACAAGGCTCATTACCTCAGTATACCACATATCGTCTGAAGCTGTAACAGAATCTCCCATTACCAATGATTCAAACAGAAACATGTGTTACTCAGTCTCAGTCTTGGCAGCGTTTTTTCACTAAAGAGCATTTGGAAGAATGTCATACCTGTAGCAATCAGATATGCGAGGCTAATTAGCCCCCAGTATGAGTTGGAACGCCTTCCCAAGACATGGCTGTAACAGTTTCCTATTAAATTTGATTTACTGGACAGGCTGAACTTTTAACTCACAGGTGTATTTTCAACAATACTGGTCATGTAAAGGAACTGAGAAAACTCCAGGTAGCAGCATGTGAACAAAGTGAAAGCATGCCCCTCGCTCAGATATTCCTACTCCTTACAGAATTACAATGAAGAGGAAAAAAGGAGGAAAAAAAGATTTCTTATCTTCATAATAACACAAGACCAACAGCAGTTTGTGCGTGTGTGCAGCAGTCAAAGGGGAAACAGGCCTTTACCACCTGTAGTTCACTTGTGGTGTCACCTACTGTCAGGTGCCTCTCCATTTTGCCATTCAGGTTTACAGCTGTGAACCCTCAGCTATGCCCTTGTTGACACCAGCGGTGAAATGCATTCGAAGGTGGAAAACGCAAAAAACAGTTCTACCAGTTACTGTTTATAATCCACCTACTCCTTACACCACTAACATCTTGATCTCTGCAAACCAAAAAAAAAGTGCAATACTTTTTCTTCAGACCATTCGTTATAATTCATTACACTCATTCATTATTTATATATACTCAGCCTTTATTGTATAGGTTGGTCAATATGCAAGAGCGACTTTGCATCGACATTTTTGGTTAGCTGTTTGAGTGTTTTGAGCTGTTTCTGAGACTCATCCGCATGCACACATCTTCAAGTTACTCTGATTTAATTACGTTTTATTAAATTTCATGCAGATGTGAGTCCAGCAATGTTTAAATCTTATTATCATTTGGCACGTTTTCATTTTGCATACATATTTTTATATGGATAATTCAAACCTTTTTATACATACAATTTAGTGGTATACATAAGGCACCAGAACTGCCCCAGTTTAGGCTACAGCTTTGAAACTTAATAATATAAAACAAATCAGACTGTTCCTACGGTCCATTGGCCCATAGTCATTAATTATAATACATCCAAGTCCTTAACAACCTTGATTAATACTCACCCTACTTCCAGGATGTAATCCTGCACATACTGAAAAATACAGCACCTGTCATGAATTGTCAGAAATGTAGGCATCATCCTGTGAGAACACTAGCTGGTTGATTCATTTTAATGAAGTGAATGAAGAGTCAAATACCAATTTCTGATTATACATTCTTCATTAAACCTAATGACATCATCACAACATGCTTTGCAACATTTGGTCAGAATTCAGATCAACTTAAAACCTGGATCCCAGCTGTTTTCACACTCCACATGACCAGTAAACCTATCTTCTTATTATAATTAGTTGCTGGAGTGCCCTGTCAAATTGATGCAGATGCAAATCACAAAATGTAGGTACCCAGTCCAGTGCATCCTCAGCTTTGTAGTTTTCAAAAGAACAATTAGAAAGCAGACAATAAATATTATTAATGCAACAAAGGACAGGATATAGGTGGATAAATATTTCAAGACAGTACGTCTTGTCTAATGCTGGGCTGTTGAGTAAGTGTTGACTGAAGCAGATTCCTGATAAATTGCTGCTGGTATCCCTTCACGAGTGACGGGCCCACAGGCAGTGCTCAGGCCCACAGTGAAGCAGAGGGGTTGAGTTGGAGGATCAGCGGGGATTAGGTGTGATTAGGCTGGGAGATGAATGATCATAGTTTCCTGTTGAGGAGTGTGGAGACGTCTGCAGAGCAACACCTCCAGCCCATGCACCAACCACTGAAAGCTGTCACTGCACATGGGAGTTCATGCCATTTGTTTGTGATTATTTTACCTGTCACCACCACACACTCTGACTCTCTAACTAAAGCACTAATAACACTGCTGGCTAATCTTTTAAAACACTGTAAGTAGTCATTGTACAAAAAACAAAAAAACACCTGCAATAAAATCTCATTGTGTCAAATGCCCAGGATGAAAAACGATTCAGTTTTTCACAGATTGTCAGTGATGTGAATCAAGTTTGGTCTGTTGTGTCTAGTCTCACACGTTGTATTATACATGACCGGATAGCGTAGATAGCATGGCATCATTTTTTTTTTTTTGTTAGCATAGTGATCCATTTACATATCTGTAACATGTGTGTCAGCTGCACTGTAAAATGTCTGGGGCTGAGCCATTGATTGTAAATGATTGTGGGTCTGAGTCTGTTTAATGTCTACACTTTTGTTTCATTTTGCTGCAGAGGTGGAAGAGTAATGCTGAAACATGTTGTTTTCAGTTTGGCAAATCTGTTGATGACCCACCTATACTCCAACATCTCCCTCTCAACTGACATTATCGACAAATTACACAGCCTGTCCTGATGCATTATAATGATCAGTCATGTATTTAGCTGTTGCAAGGCACTGAAGGACGTATGATATCTGCAGCAAGTTGCAAACTGCAAAAGTTAAAGAAACTTGCTATGTGAAAGTAATTTTTCAGCCTGCAGGTGGATGGTTTAATGTTCAGCAAGGTGTCTGAGTGCTTCTTCATTCAAGAACCGCTGAGGAAGCGTGACATGTCTGAAAGCCCGTCAAGATGTTACCCTTACTTCAGAAAACGATTTTGCAAAGTCCTCCAGCGTCCTGTCAGTTACCTTCAATCTGACATGCCCCATGTCTGGGAGAGCTGGACAAGTTCTTTGTTCGCTCACCTACTTGCTCCTTTCATGCTTATGTAATTTATGACTTTGGAAGGGAGATAGCAGAAAAAAGCAGAAACACTCCAAGAGATCAAAGAGGTTCCTTTCACTGGGATGTCTTTGTAAGTGTAAAGGAATCTCTAAATTTGTAGATTGAGAGATTTGAGAACGGGTAGTGTTTGTGTGGAGTTTGAAAGTTCCCATTGGAAAACTAGGTACCTGTATTAACAGCAAAGAAATGTCTTTTCTGGGATAATTATACCATTAGCAACCACGTGTTTAAGGAATCAAAACAAAAACAAAGCAAAAACATGTTACCAGTTTACTTGACTGCATGTAAATAGGTATTGTGTGTGTCAGTGGAGGAGATGATAAAACTGGCCTACAATGTATTTATGTCCATAGGTAGAACACAAATTTACCTCTGTTTAGAATAAGTATATATATCATAAGTAAATGAGTTACAATATATTTAATAACTAACTTTTAATTTAAGTCTTTCCTTCGGTGATATAGTTTTTTCCATCGTCCTTCTGTATATATATATATATATATATATATATATATGGTTTCATATAAATCTCTTTATATCACTGTGTGACTAGAAAAATTAACTGTTGTGTGTTGTGTATACAAAAAAAATTTAGTTTTCAACAAAACATTGACAAGCTATTTCACTATGACAAAAGCAGGCTGCGTATTTTACAGTGTTAGCAGCTCTTGGTTCTGTGTCATAAATAGTGCCATATTTTTTTTTTTTTTTTTTTTTTTTTAGATGATTGGGTAAAGAAGTTGTCCAAACCGTTATGGCGTAAACAGAAGGTGTCGAGATTCACTGCTGTTGAAAATGAGATGTTTAAACTTGAATCAGAGGATTCTAGGTATCACAGCAGATTTTTTGTTAGCATTTGGAATGAACTACTCTTACTGTCTAATCAAAGATGGGGTATATTTGCCTTGTCTCAAATGTCCAAAATGCTTCCGTAGGGGAATGAACACTTGATTAATCCAAACAAGAGCTTGAAACTGAAGCTGACACTCAGGACATATATGGTCCACTTCCAACATAAATGTTAGTTTGATAAATGTTATACTTCAAAAAATGAATAACAATGACTTGATAATAATTTTGTGTTAAGTCAAGCGTATAGGAAGCATGTGACCCAGGTGAAACACCCAAACTGTAGCTGTCCGTTGTGAAGCTTGGCTGCCACTCAAAGTCAGAGCCTGACAGGATTCATTATTATTATTTGAGTATACTTTGCACCAATCAACCTCAAAAAAGTTCAGCATCAGATCTCAGTAATACACAGGCAGTGAAAGCGAAATATGTCAACAACTGTTAAGAAAATCAGATACACATACCCACATAATGATATTAGTTTATCCAAACAGTGAATAGAACAAACACTATTGGTCACACACTACAAAAAGTTCATAACTGCATTCAGGAGTCAAGTGTTGACTCGAGATCATGTGTACTTGTCCGACAGGAGACTGTCAGCCAAACTTGCTAGCTGCTGAGAAAAGGAAAGTTGCATTCCACTGCCCGGGCCACTTTCAAGTTTGGGTCTCTTGCAGACATAGCATTATTTGGCAAAGTTTTTGACACTGACATTCTCCCAGGCTTCCATCTTTGCGTAGGTCTTGTATCTGCCAAAGTGAAAAGATGTGCTGGGGTCAAACATCAAATTCAGATGAGGTTTTCGGGGGAATAAAACATATTCTGGATTTCTTAGACTTTACATGTCAATGTGACAAGCCACTGAGCCCTGAGATACATTTCCTTCACAAGCTCAAATTCCACAGCAGACAACTGTACAACTGTTGACAAGGTACCTCAAATTTATTTCTCTCTATATCATCTATACTTAATGCATTTGAAAACTTTTAGATTTAATACCTACAGCTGTTTGGTGTGGGACCACAGAAAGAGACACTAGCACAAATAGTAAGTGGACAACACGGAAGCAGACATTTATGGTATCCACTTAATCACTGCGAGAACTGATTTGACTTCCTTCCCACCACATTGCTTTAACATTGACACCTTATCTGTCTAAAGTATCTACCCCACTTCTACAGGAGGATGGGGTATGAACTGAGTTTGCAATGGAAATATAAGACATGTGTGAATATGGTTGTCACTTTTGGCAACAACCCCAGTCACACTTACAAGTACGCACATTTTACTGAAACCAGAGAACTACACTGACTAACTAGCAAACTACATTTGAGTTGACTTTCACTTCTTTCCTGTCTCTCTCTGTCTTTAAAGTACTTTTTAACAATCCAAGCATGTTCTTTCCATGGGAAGACCATCAACATACATCTCTTTATTTTCTTTGACACCAGCTTAGCAGTCACTACTGCCTATAGCGGATGTACAGATCTAGCTATTTCTAGACGCCACAGAAGGAAATAAGTCAACAAAAACATGACTTTTAACCTGCCTTATCTCAACTACCTCCGCTGTCTTCAAACTAACTAAGCCAACGTTTTCCTTGGACACCCTGCCATGCTGCCTTTTATAACATCACGATGAGAATTGTTTTGTCAGAAGCCCCACAAAGTGCCGGTTTCATCCAGACGCTCTGGGTGGAAGGAGTGAGGAACATACAAGAACATGAGAGGGGGGTTGTTTGGCTAAGGTTACCCAAGTTGGTCTTGGAGAGGGATCAAACCTTGAAGAGGCCCTTCATCATCAACCTTCATCTCTTCTGCTCTTGTTATGCTTAGGTTTTTAGATAAACTCTGGAGGGCAAGCACAGCACCGGACCAAGAGCTTTCCTTCTTAACTATTACAATTGCGGAAACAAAAATTCTCATGGAGTCACAGGAGGTGCTGCGTGGGCAAGTTGTGGGGAAGATAAAGCTTGTCATCATGCATTCCCTCGCCCGATCATATTAAACAACTGTGTCTGTCCTCGGGGATTCAGAGTCTGTGGAGGAAGCACATTCCTCATTTTGCTCCTACATTAGTCCAATTACCAAACACCTGCAGACATGCAATAACAGGTTGTGTGCCAAAATCCCACCTCTCTCCCCACCATCCCAAGAACTGTACAAAAAAAAACAACACTTATCCAGGCCTAGATTGCGATGCCAATTTGTGAATTTGTTAAACTTGCTATTGGTCTTGAATTGCCAAATCTTTGTAAATGTGTAAAATATCTTTTAGTGTGGCTATGTTGGTAATTTGTATCTACTGTGGTAATAATTCTGAGGCATATTTTTCTCTTTCAAAATTTAGAACCGGAGATAAAAAAGTATGTACCAAATATACAACTTGTGTTACACACATGCCAAAGCCCTAGTGTTGGGAAATTTGAGTCTTTTTACAGACTCAGATCCGCGAGTCTCGGACGGTAAAATGAACAAATCTTTTTGAGTCTTTTGGTTCATTTCGTTCATTTAACAAGGGCGCCCTCTAAAACAGCAGGCAGTCTGAGCTGGCTGTCACATGACAAATGAACGCATCTCAAAGACTGTTTTGAATCGTGAACGAATCAGTCCTGTTTTCTGTTTCCTGCATCTCTGCTGCAGCTGCTACAGGACGAGTGAATGAAAAACTCAGTAACTTATTTAGACCATGATTTCATGACGACTTTTAAGTCCCAACTTCCCGAAAATGTTACTGTCCCAAACGTGACATTACTGTTGTTGTGTGATTTTATTATTATTATTTTTGTGGCAGATTATAACACAAAATCAACACGTTTATATGTTTTATTTATCGACACACTTGTAAACGCACTGCATTATATACACTATAACAGTGTACACATGTACAAGAACCGAAGACCGCTTATTCATTATTTCATGAATGAATAATGTATGTCGGATGTCATGTGCCAAATTAACGAGCGACCGATCTGTATGAACAAAACGCTGTGTATACTGGTCACAACAAATGAACGAAAGAACAACTCGAGTGAGCGAAGCTCCGTATTTCCTGTTCCGACACAGTCAGCGCTGGCTGCCACGTGACAAATGAACGAGAACGACTCGAGTGAACGACTCATGAGCGAATCTCTGGGTGTACTGCTCTGCGCGTAGGCTGAGCTGCTGTCACGTGACAAATGAACGAGAACGAGAACGACTCAGTGAACGACTCATGAACGAATCTCTGGGTGTACTGCTCTGCGCATAGGCTGAGCCACTGTTACGTGACAAATGAACGAGAACGACCCAGTGAACGACTTATGAACGAATCTCTGGGTGTACTGCTCTGCGCATAGGCTGAGCCGCTGTCACGTGACGAACGAATCTCAAAGACTCATAGGCTGTGTTCGAAATCACCCCCTAACCCCTAACCCCTACTCCCTACATAGGGGATATAAATGTAGTGCACTATATAGTGAGCTCAACTGAAAAATCTTTCGGACATTTCGGACAGGCAGCCGCCGTGTGGCAGGGGGACTTACTGCATGAAAATGAACGAATCAGTCACCGAGATGATTAGTTCTTTCCGGATCACGTGAAAGATTAGTTCATATGAACGAAACGTTCATGAACGACACATCACTACAAAGCCCTCAGCTGCAAACACAACATCCAAATGTCTAGACGTACTTGAGAAGGCTTAAACTTAACTTCAGGTACAAATCCTGTCATCCAGCTATAATCTGGCTGCTCACAGTGATTTTTTTTCTGAGTCAGTCACTGCTTTGTGTTTACTGTAGGACATGAAAAGAGCTCAGCATATTTTGCCAACTCCCATTCATAGGAAAGTGTGGACTGAGTGAATAGTTTAGCTTTGGTCTGGTGGGGATGGAACCAAGGGTGGGGGCTGATACTGTATACTGTAGATCAAAGTCTGGAGATGGAGATATATTCACAAAATGAGCTGTTTGCTCAGGCCACAAGTCCTATTAACAAAAGACTGACTGGTAAAAAAGCCATGTACAACACAGTGCAGGAACACTCTGGTAAATATAGGAAACTATGGAAAATTCCATTGTTGTCATACATCATTCCATGTCATCAGTGTGTAATTTTCAGTGCCTCCCATGAGTTACTTTGTCATGATGTGAGCACATTTATCTACATTCTCTAAACCTACCAAGACAATTTCTGCTTCTGTTATGGATTTCTTTCCTTTCTCAGAAACACTGTCAAAAAAACCAAAAAATATCCCATGGGTTGACTGCCAACTTTGTATTATAATATATAATGTCAGAAAGAGAGAGAGGGTGGAAATATCCAAGAAAAATAACAAGTTGTGCTGTGGTCTATGCAGAAACTTTCATTCATGCTGTCTTACTTTGCCACTTCCAGTATTGATTGATCATTATATCTGTGTCTTATTAATGCACTTTACTAATTCACCCTCTTCTCCGGAGTCTTTGTGCTCCACTGTTCCAGTACCAGGTGCAGCCACTTCTGTGGACCATCGACTGTGGTGGCAGCTGATCGTAGAACATGCTCTGGAGCTGCAGGACCTGGATTCAGCACCGCACTCAACACACCACTACCACTACCACTATTATATTATATTATATTATATTATATTATATTATATTATATTATATTATATTATATTATATTATATTATATTATATTATATTATATTATATTATATTATTCTACTTGTATAATTA
>JAFBJQ010000866.1:170415-218078 GCA_016785345.1 Trinectes maculatus
TCGTGTTAACGTGTATGTGTGTGTGTGTGTGTGTGTGGGACTTGACAGAGGCATGAGAACTGGTGTTCTCATGTTCGTTTACCCAGAGCAGAGTGATGAAAGGTCGCGACAGAAGATAAACCAGATCTGAGCAGAAGCTGGAGACTCGACTCTATATGGTCAAACAGAAACCTGACAGGACGCTGATTGTGACAAAGCTCGGGATCACCTCGTTTGGCGTGAGAGAGTTGGGGGGGGGGGGGGGAAGGGGGGGAGGTTGCGTCGACCAAGAAAAATGAGAAACGGAGGAAGAGATTGTGAAAAAGCACTAAATTTGTAATCTTGCCTCCCTCTGGAGACCCAGCTCCGAAAAGCATCCAAAACCTCGTGAGCTTTTTAGAACAAATAGCTGACATGCCTCAGAACAGGGGTTGTTTATCCTGGGATGGAGGGGGGGAGAAAGGGGGGATGCAGAGAAGGAAGCCTGGAAGAGAGAGAGCGAGAGAGAGAGGAGGAGAGATGGACAGGAGGAGTGGAGATTGTGCAAAAGAAATAAAAGAACAGCAGGGGGGAGATAAGATGCTTGGGAAACTGATGTGTAAAAAAAAAAGAAAAGAAAAAGATTGCATCAGTAGAATGAGAGAAATAATCTTCGGTGAGTCAAAGACACGAGTCACACAGCAGGTGAATATACAGTGTCCATCAGTCAAACCTCTACAGCTGTGTAATGTGTAGCTGTAATATTATAAATGAACATTAAGCATCACAAAGCCAAAAGAAATAAATGGATCAATATTAAATGAATAAAGCCAATACTGAGTCATTTCAGAAAAACCAGCCTGTTGATTCTGACTGGAAACTGGATGGAAACTTTTTCCCTTTTTTTTTTTTGCCATCTGAGCCAAAACCCCTGGAAATGTGGTCGGCAAACATCCAGAGTGAACGTCAGCTGATGAATGTGCTGAGAGTGTGCTGCTCTCCTGCTTATTGCCAATATCCAATGAATGTGTGTTGGAGTGAGAGAGCGAAGGCTGAGCAGCTGTGCCAGCATTCATGCCTGGGAGGTGTGGTGGGCCGGGGGGCTGGGGGGTGGCAACAGGACACACACACACACACACACACACACACACACACACACACACACACACACACACACAGAGTAATCCTCAGATGCCCTCCAGTCCTGTATAAACAGACCAGAGGTGTGCGTTAATCAGTGTCTGTGTTGAAACTCAACAATCAACAATCGACTAATTAACAACTGAACTAATCAAAGTGCGCACAAAGAGAAAATATTGCATTCACAATACTGGGTCCCGCTCAATAAGCAAACATGCTGTCAACACATCAGTGACACGTAACCAAAGGTCACATGGAGTTTCGACTGAGCACTGTCATCACATCACCAACGCCGTTCCCCGTTTTCACCAATCACTGACACACACTGACACACACTGACATACACTGACATACACTGATATACACTGACATACACCGACACACACTGACATACACTGACACACACTGTGGTTTTTTCACTTTCCTCACTTCTATATCCACTTGTAATTTATTGTTGTTTCTTATTTATATTTTTTCTTGTTTCTAAGTTCTGCTGCTGTTAACATGTTAATTTCCCCGTTGTGGGATAAATAAAGTATAATCTAATCTAATCTAATCTAATCTAAAGACAAGTAAACAAGAAGAAAGATGGAACTGTAAACAAAAGATGAATTCAGCCTGTGTGAAATGAGGAAGGGCGTCAACCAGCTTGTGTGTGATTGTGTTTACTTCCGCCTGCCTTCGCGTGAGCACTGCAGTGTGTGTGTGTGTGTGTGGTACCAGGGGTGTGAGGGCGACAGGGAAGTGTGGCGGCCCACTCAGAAGTGGCATGTGGCCGCCGTGTCATCAGCTGTGGTGAACGCAGGCCACCACAGAGCTGTAACGACCTGCTCCAGGCCTTGGGGGACGCCTCTCTTCCTGTTGATAAGGCTCTGTTTCCTGTTGCACAGGTCAGCGTGCGTGGGACCACCGACACGTGCACGTTTACGGCGTGAGTGTTGCACATTGTTTTTGCAGCAGCCAGTGGTAAAGCCACATTAAAGGACCAGTTCCACTATATATACTAGGCCACTGGACATCAAGTGACACATTCATCATGAAACTATTTCATAATTATGTTTTTTTCTGGTCAGAAGACACTCAGCTGATGGAGTCACTTGATGCATGCACTGCGTGACATATCATTACTTCTGAAAACAAAATGATCACGTTAGATTCACGTTACAGCGCCCCCTGCTGGGAGCTGCATCATGTCTCCACACGGTTATTTATTACTGTAAGTGGTGTGTGTGGGACTGAGTCGGCGTGTTGCAGATGGAGACATTAAACTGAGTGGCAGTGTACGGGAGTCTGTGCTGAGTTGGTATTTGATCTAGTGCCCGCCCCTTTCTGCATCCTCCGCGCTGCGCCGCAGCACACAGCCGGCGCACCAGCGGCGCAGTCCGGCCACAGCAGCGGGACAGTCCGGCTTCGACCCGGACCACAGCGACCTGTGCTCCGTTTTCACCGGAGAGCCTGCTTTTCTTCATGACTGCGTCTTTTTCTGGTGAGTTTATTATCATTTCTAACTTTGTAACAAAGTAACAAAGATGTCTGTTACTCGTGACTTAACCGTAAACTACTTTTATTGTCTGTATACATATATATATTTATATATATATACACATGTTTAAAACTTTTCTTATGACCCACATTCCTTCCTCTGTTATGTTTTTAACATTAACATAAGACTTTTAAATGTTTTACTTCATGTTTCTTTTGTTTGGACACAACTTTTGTTTTTTTGTTTTTTTTTGGAAAGGCACAAATGAATTTCCTGCTGGTTTTATTGTGAGTTTCATGTCAGAGGAAGCTCTGTTGTTATTGGTCTGTTGATAAAGCAGCTGGGAAAAGTCTCCTGCCACAATGGAGGAATAAAGCAAATACATGAAGTCTGGTTTCAGATAAGGTCAAATGCCATTAGGATGAAAATAAAGTGCTGTTATCAGACGTGCTATGTTATGATCAAACAGCATTACACTGCTGTTGACTCTGTTTTCTCTGCTCTCTCACATGAAACTCAATCCGCTCGGCAACATATTTATATTCAGCCCCACAGGCAGCAGTATATCATTACTATTTCCCCGCTGCAACCACGGTCAGAATAAACTCTGGCAGCGCTTTGATTTTTATCACGGCGCCTTGTAATTACTGCAGTTACATGACATAGCACATACGTCTTCATGCACGCCACTGACGCTGACAAGACGCGCTGTGATTCGCTGGAGCGCGCTGAAGACGGCGGCCTTGAATTGTTTTAAGTACGGAGGCAAACAGACAGCAGAGTGTCGGACCCATGGCGGCGACCTTTTGACCCCTGCAACCTGTCAGGGAGCCATGAGTGAGGCCACCATGTGAAATACCACCTATACACACACACACACACACACACTATGAATCCCACTGATGATATAGTACATTTCACAACACTTGATTAACCAAACACAAACAGACATTCCCTGTGGTTTTTCCTCCATATTCCTCACCTTTTTTTTTTTAAACCTGAGTTATACATTCCTCCCTCTGTGACCTTTGGGTGTCATTGACGTAACCAACCGGGGAAGGGTCAGTTACAGAGGTGCGAGCTGTGAATCCTGCCGTTCTACTTGTTTTCACACCATGGGGTTCCCTAGCTGTTTTTTTTTTTTTTTTGGCCACACATGCCGCTTCTGGGAAAACTGCTCCATCGTGGCCTGTCAACACCATATGGCCTCATTTCATCCATGCAACGACACGATCGAACCCCCGGTAAAGGAATATTCTGTCTTTTTTCGAAGCAGAAATGATCAATTGTTGGTCAACAACCAGGTCACGCAGCCAGCTGGACGTCTATATGTCTATACTGTGACATATATTGGCTGTGTGGAGGGAAATGTAAGCAAACAAGCCATCACGACCAATTCCCACATCCATACCAGAGTTCAATAACCCCATCTCACAAGCCATGGCCCATATTTCTGACACAGATTTAGTGATTTTAGATTCAATTATCACTTAAGCAGATGAAGTCGCCTCTGTAAAGGTGAGGAGGCGGAAAGGAGGAAAAGAAACAGGGTGATGTCCTGTTTCTTATGTCCTTGAGACTGTCGGTTCAGGCAGATGCAGGAAGCGGAGCGCCTTGCGACAGTATGGATATTTATTGATGCATGAGAATGTTTTCTTGGATAAGGAGGAAGTTTAGCCAAGTTTTGCTGTGACTCTGTCCCGAGTGTGGACGGTGAAAATAGGAACGCAATTGAAAATCAAAGGGCGAGTCCAAAAAAATGTGGCCTTATCTTGTGTGTTTGTTCACCTGGTTAGCAGGGTCACCGCGTGAAGGACGTGGGGGGGGTGGGGGGGGGCAAAGACTGTTACTGATTTTACTCCACATAAACTGTAGCAGAGAAAACATTGTCGACAAAGTCATCAAAAGTGTGTGTGTGTGTGTGTGTGTGTGTGTGTGTGTGTGTGTGTGTGTGGGCCCAACAGCTGTCTCAGCTTCTCTGAGTCAGTGAAGACATTCGAGGAGAAACAAAGAAAAAACATGAAAGGGAAGAAGGAGGCAAGCAAAAAAAAAAAAAAAACAACCCAAAAAACGAACTAGAGAGGAAAGAGGAGGAGAAAATGAAAGAGCAGCGATTGGGAAAGAAACAAAGAAGGAACAATGAAAAGCGAGAGACAGAGAGAGGACAGGGATAAGACATGAAGATGGAGGAGGGACAAAGAAGAACATGGTTTTAATCAGCAGTGAGGTTTGATGGTCCAGACAATCCACGACTCCACCGACCGATGCTCCGCTCAGGAATGTGTTCACACACACACACACACACACGAACATAATAGACAACGCACACAGCTCCCATTACACCGTGGTTAACCCGGGTTTTACCTGGCAGGGCCACCGCCAGCAAATCCTGTGCGTAGTGAGATGGAAATATTTTATTAGGCCTCTCTGTGCTGTGTGAGAGTTGAAATCCCCCGACCAATGACTTCAGCTGAAAACTGAAGAAGTAGCTTCGCTCAGAGAGGAAGTGACAACAACAACAACAACAACAACAACAACAACAACAAGAGAATGACGAGGCTGCAGGTTAAAGTGTCTGTGAACCTGAGTGAGTTGACTCTTTGTCTCCTCTCTGACAGGAATCAGAACCGTACGGATCAGCTGACCGGAGTGGCGGCGTCCAGGTCGTGCCCTGAAACAAACGCCCTGCCGGGGGGTGATGGCGATGAGGGTTTGAAGGATAATCCAGGGTATGTGTTGCTCCTGCTTCTCTGATATCCAGACTCCTGGAGTCAACCAGCCACTGGGATTATTAGAGTTTTGGGGTCAGGTGTGTTTGTTTATCTCAGAAAACAAAAGGGCAAATGCAAAGAATTTCCATAGAGAGGAGGGGAGCAACGTTCAGATGGATAAGTGCATATGTCCAGATGAAACCAGATGACCCCCCCCGCCCCCACAGAGCTGTGGTCAGAGGCCACGATGACAGAGAGTGAGACGCAACACACACACACAGCACACTTTAACGGCCCCGTGTGTATTCCTGTAATAAGTTCACAATTAGATTGAGGTTTGTTTTGTTCCAGCTTGATAAAGCGAGACAAACGTTCTGGCTTATTTGGAAGAACGTTTCATTGCTTCTACGCGTGTGACTGCACTCGTCAGGGAATCGCTTTCATCAGATTCAAAAACGGGGTTCCTGGGAACCCGCACAAGGCCGTCGACATCACGCCTATGGATATGGGCCCCTGGTGTCCCTTTGTGAACCTCGATATGGCCTGTCCCCCGCTCCCCGCCCTCGTCTCCCAGATGCCCCTATTAAAGCGCCCAGCCGGGGGAAGTGGAGCGGAGGGTCTGGGACTGTGGTCAGCAGCAAATTAGAAGGGCTGCCTTGGACCTGACGCAATCTCCACGTCCTGAAGCGTAGCAGGTCATTAATGAAGCCAGACGGGGGCCTGGCGTGCGTGGGAAGCCAGTCGGCGTTTAGCTGCGGCAGCGGAAAGCTTTTAAAGAGAACCAGAGGTCCTCGTCAGGGCGGCTTCATGCTATCAAAATACTGCTACAGCGGATATCCATTACTCTGCTGGCAAAGAACAACACCTGAAAAAAACTGATGAAGGGATGGAGTTCGTCATGTGACATAAGGCAGAAGATGCCGTCAGCTGATCCAGACACAGACATAACGGAATGCATAAATCACAGTTCTGTATAGAGAGTAGCATGACGTCATGGCAACAGAGGATGATGTGTAAGATTAGTGCTTCTGCATCATCGTGCAAAATTCAGTAAAAATCATTTTTATATTGTAGCAAAATAACAATATGATAATTATTGTTTCAGTATCTCTTCATGTCGCTCACTGAGCACATGTTGCTTCACGGTAAAGGAGCAATGCGTCTTTTCCTGTGAGATGGAAAATGAACTTTGCGTGACCTTCATGCCAGACAGAGCAGATCACAACGCAGGAGCCTGAATTCCCAGAGTCCACTTACTACATGGACAAGAGGGAGACTTTGGTTTGTTTCACAGGGGAGTGACCGCGGGCTAAATTTAGATGGTTCCAGCCCAGTGGACCTTTGGAACGAGGAACCCTTAAAACCTGCAGAGACACAGTGAGGTGACTCCGTAACGGATCACAGTCTTCAGAGTAGGAACGCGTTCCATGAATCTAAACAAACAGAACAATCTGCAAATGTCACGTCTCTCTCTCTCAACATCCCGCTAAATCAAATACGTCCCTACATGCATTTTAAAGATATGTGTTTTTTTTTCCCACTCTCAATAGATGGTTCCATGGTGCAGCCGCAGAGCCATTTACAGCTGGGCCTATTTCTGAGCTGATGTGGACGAAGCCAAAGCCCAAAGCGAGCTGACCACTCTCCAACTGGCCCGGGCCGCCTCCTGCAACACCACTGCACAGTGTTCTCCTCAGCATACGTCTCTCGAATCCAGCCAGCCATGCAGAACGACCTGCCACACAGAGTGGGACACCGTGTGGCGTGCACGTGATAGTGGACGATTTTAATGGTGGAGACTTTTTCAGCTTTAGTAATTACATGGTTTCAGGGTCTTGGTATTTTGGGCTGCTGAGCTGTCAGCCAATCTGAGAGGAGGAAACCTGGACTCAGTTTCAAAAGACGTTTTTTTTTTTTTTTCGAGTTGATTAAGCCGTTTGCGTCTTCTGACCATGAATCTCCAGGAAAAGCTGTCAGGCCTAAAAGGCCTGGTGTCACACTCCCACAGCAAGCGCCGCTTCAAAAGCGACCTGACGGTGGACATGATCAGCCCTCCGCTGGGTGACTTCCGCCACACCATGCACGTGGGCAGAGGCGGAGACGTGTTCGGGGACACCTCCTTCCTCAGCAACCATGGCGGGACGGCCAACGGAAACAACAGGGAAACCGAATCCATCTCGTCCCCCGACAACAAGATCGGAGCGTTCTTCTCCAGGACGCTCCGTCAGATCAGGAGGGGCTCCGACAACCGACCCAGAGAAGGATCCAAGGATCTGTCGCCGCCGCCTCCTGCCGTCTCTCCCATCATCAAGAACGCCATCTCCCTTCCCAGGCTGGACGTGGATATGTCCAACGGCAGTCCCACCACCAAAGTGCTCTTCCCAAGTACTCCGTGCTCACCAGAGGAGAAGAAAAGCTCTTATGGTGAGTGCGGTCATGTTATTCTTCTTTAATCAGTGTTTATCTCGTTAATGGATCAAATATCTGCGCGGAATGTGAAGGAGTGAAGGGGGATTTTTATTCCAGGTAGTCCGGCTATCATCACTGGGAATTTCCTTAGCCGTGATGTCATTTCCATCTATTGTCTCCGTCTGTCTGTTTTTCAAGGAGTAAGAACCAAACGCCAAAATGGCCTCCCTCAGAGTCCAGGGTGACATGGCAGCTCTGCAAACAGACGTTTAGGCCGTGTGCAAAAGCAGAAATGAACCCGTATCGCCAGGAGACAGAATTTTAGGCCACGTGTCCTTTTGGACGACCTTGGCTCATAATCAGCAGCTTGTGCACTGATAAGACAGAGAGATGTGGCAACCAGGCGTCAGAGAGGCCAGGGTTTCAATGACCCACATTAACTTTACACTTCTCCTCTGGTTTAAATGTGTGAAATCTGTTGTTTTGTTTTGATTGGTTGGGAAGAGAGACCCTCAGTGATGTGGTAATTGACCCGTTTGGGTCGTTAGGGCAGTGCCAGTGTGAGACTTGCGTTTGAGTCAGTACACAGGAATGTCCTAAAATGAGTGCACACCGCCCCCTGTTGGGATTATACAACATAAACTTTTAAAAAAAAAATCTTTTTTAAAAAGCACAAAAAGTATTGTTTGTGTGTGAAACATCTTAAGAGCATAACATAAACCGTATGCTGCTGTTTATTTTTTCCCGTACGCTCTCAGGGGGAATCATGGTTGGTTGCCTTCTCGCTGAGGCCCCAGCCCATAAAAGAAAACCACAACTTGTCCCCTGTCATTTAGAGACATGGAGGTGACGTTTGGCAGATGTCTTCACCCTGCAGACGCAGCCAGACTATTAGCTTCCTCTTCAGTCGACACGCTGAGCTAAGCTAACTGGAAATCAAACTGTTATTGTTCTTCTTCTCCAACAAATCTGCATTTTCCCCAAAACTGATGAACTATTCCTTTAAAAGGTGCCGTCATAAACACACAGGGGGCAGACGGGGTTATTTACTGTATTGCTGTCTGTGTGGTTCTCAGGTCTGGAGTCGGGTTTCGTCACTCTGCCTCGCCTCTCTCGCTCTGAGCGCCAGCAGCCCTCGGCCTCCCTCCCCACATCCTGCGCCCCCAACATCCACCGAGGCTCACTGACCGACCCCGCTGACGCCATCTTGGCCACCTGCTCCAACCTGATTGTGACCTCTGACCCCAAACCCGCAACCACCGCCTACTCCGACTCCCTGCCCTCCCTCGCTTCCCTGGACACCTTCACCTTTGACCTCGGCCCGTCCCTCATGAGCGAGGTGTTTGGCTTGATCGACGGCCACTCGGAGGAACACGGTCACACCTGGGAGGGCGAGGAAGCAGGGTCAGCGTGTGGGCTGACCAATGAGGGCTCGGAAATGGACTCGGCCACCATCTCGTACGTGGACTCCCTGCTGAGGGAGGACTGCGGGGGCCGCAGGAGCCCACATGCGGCCGACTGGGAGGAAGAGGAAACAGTGATGGAGGTGAACGGGGTTGGGCTGTCCGTTAAAGTACCTGACGTGGTGATGGGGTCTCCTGAGCGAGCCAGGTTGGGAATGGGAATGGGGATGGAAAGCGAGCGGTTCCAGGGCGCTACAGATGTGCTCGCACGCCATTATGGCGGCAGCCTCTTAAAGGGACAGGGCAGAGCGGAGACTGTCGGATCAGAGATGATCATGGGTCAGCCCAGGAAGAAAATATCTTACACTTACATGGATGACGACGACGAAATTAAAGTCTGAGTTGAGCAAACCAGAGACGTTTTCCTCCAAACTAAACCTGATGTATGATTTCTTGGTGATTCCAAACAAATGCATGGTCTAACATCTTGTCAGCGAGGCTGGCTCTGTTGACAGGATGAAAACTACAACCCACAAAGTCCCAGTATCCTTCATTCTGGATTTCTTACTTTCACACAATCACGCTTCCAGGACACACATCTCCACACAAACCTGTGACTGAATGTATTTAAGAGGAGTGAAAGGTCTGATGCTGAAGACAAAACAAAAAGGAAAAGTAGAAAGTAGAGAGTCAGGATGTGGATAAGGCTGTAGGTGGAGCAGGAAACGCATCAGTCATGTGATGAAGACGTTACATTATACGTTAAAAACACTTCCTGGCTATTGAGAAGGCGGTGAGGAAAAATCCACTTTTATCACAATCCATCCGTTTTGCATTACTACGACCTCTTTGTCAACTTTTCACTCAGGAGCACAAACCCAGGAAAGGAAAAGGGAAGCGAGATCTGGAATCTCAAGAGAGAAACCAGAGGAACACAAACATCTCCCTCACTGAACTGCTCAGACTGCGAGAAGATCAAAAGTTTGTACATGGAGCAGTCTAAACACTATATTTGTCTATTTTAAGCAGCCGACCAGTTATAGAAATAACCAGTGCACCTTTTATAAACATGTCATCTGACTCCTGTATTGCTTTTTATAGAAGAAATGTCATTTCTATGTTTTTTTTATACAATCATACATGAAGATATCAACTGACCTCCTATAAATATGTACTTACAGTACACACTGCAGCTCCCATCCATATACTGCAGTCAGTAACAATGATATACTACGATGATATAAAAGTGACAATAAAGATGTTCCTTATTAGGGTGAATATGATTTTAATTGCATATAATTCATGTATTATATTACATGTTGTTTGGTTATATTCCACATGAAATCGGTTTAATTTGGTTGTTCGTGATCATGACAGCGATAATAACAGGATTTTAAATAGCCTACATAAACACTAACATATTTTTGATCTTGATTCATTTATTGCTTCGGTTTTTGCTTTTACCAAAAAAGGCTACAGGGAACTAATCACGCTAACTAATGACACCAGTAACTGGGAAATAAATAAATGATACTGGTCATGAAAACTAAAGAAGACAAAACTATATTTACCATATTTCTCAATATTGACATATTGAGAAATATGGTACATTCCACATGGCGGGGTTTTTTTTCACTGGGCTATAGATGGTGCTGCTTTTGATTGTGATGGTGGAGGAAGTGGTGGAGGACAGTTTGGTGCTCTGGGTCCAGGCTTTTTCGGTGGGGGCTTTTTGTGGTTGGCTGCGTGAGCTCTTGGTGCAGGTGTTGGCTGGGTCCTTGTGTCCGTGGTTGCTGGCGCTGCGGTGGGGGGTGGAGGGACCTGGAGCTTGGGGGGTCCCGGGGGTCTTGGTTTTGTGTACTGAACCGTCACATGCTCGCTAGCTTTGTTGGGGTTGAAGGATCTTTGTGCTGTGCAAAAACAAGATATGGTGGATATAGCTGTGTAACTGACAGTCTGGTGCCTCTTGTTGACTTTCTTCATTGTATTCCGGTATGTTTGTTCAGTAATTGTTCTAATTAGCAGCTGGCATCATTTTAAATTAAGTTAGTTAAGTAACTCTGCTTTATTATGAAATATTGTTGATCAGTCCCATTAGGTTCAGTGTAATTTGATGAATACACGACTCCAGCTGAAATGCTGGTGTTATATTTCAATGTGGTTTTACTGGAGAAAGACAAATATGCAGTGATTTGTACTCTGTGTTACAAAAGCGAACGCTGATGTAAGGACACGCAACACAATATGATGCAACTTGTGAATGTGAAGTTAGAAATGACCTCAGCAGACAAACGCATCACGATGAATGGACTTATAAGGGAAAGTATTTCAGCCTCTGCTCGAGTCGGCCTCAACAATCACGCAGGACCACAGAGTTTGATATTTTGGTCACTGCTGTGAGCCTTCCTGTTTCCTGTGTACTTCCTGGTTGCTTCAGCGAGCAGTCGTTTATTTTCTCTCTGTCGACTAACGAGCCACCGCTGTGACTTAGTGAGGGGAAGAGGGGAGATGTACGTTACAATAGAAAGAGGCGCCAGGGACCGCGGGAAATTTTTTAAAGGGGAAGTTCACAAATTTTCCTCACAAAGTTCGGGTTGCTTGTCACGACTTCACATATTTCAAATATACTTTTCCAAAACAGTTTTATTTGATTGTACCTGTAGGGAACCGCTCTGCTTACTGGGCTTGTACTTACGTTTGTATGGCGTGGTGATCTTCACACATGCTTCTGGAGGTGCCTCCATAATAGGCTGCAGCTGACCTGGATCAGTGCACTGCTTCTGCGTGGGGCTCCTGGTCTGACCGGGGTTTGGTGCGGACCCCGCGGCTCGATGAGGTGGGGTTGGGGTCTGGTTTACTGTAGAGCTGCAGGCGGCGGATGTGTTGGATGCTGGAGCAGGTCTGGAACTGATGGACGATAAGCTGCTGGATGCTGTGTTTTGATGGGTCGTCGTGGCCGACTCAGCAGTGGGGCTGGACCAGGTGGAGGTGCCACAGCGACTCACAGAGCCGGATTTGACCAGGAAGGAGCTGCTACTGTCCTGAGAGGCCGTGCTGATGGGGAGAAACAAACAGGAAAGAATGTGTTCTTTAAAAAGGACAAATCCAGCATTAATGTCCAACAGCGGCTGAGACAAAATGTCTCACCTGTTTGTTTTGGACAGAGCAGTGTGGTAAGAGGAGCAGGAAGAGGCCGAGGAGGAAGAGGAGACCGTTCTGCTCAGTTTCTCCTTTTCCGAGATGTGAGACTGGGCAGCCGGAACAGGAGCGGTCACATCCAGGACCACGGGGCGGTCTGGGATCTCAAAGGACACATCTGACCACAACACAACACAACACAACAAAAAATCTGTAATGATATTTACCTCATAATAACTCAACTCAGCGTCACACTCGGGGATGCATGGTTGTTTGAATACCTTCAGGGAAGAGGCTGGAGCTGTGCTGAATTAGAGGCTCGATGACGGTGACCACCTGGACTGAGGAAGCGGACGCCATGTCGAGCAGAGCAGCTTCCCTGAAGACACAGAGTCATGCAAAGGGAAACAAAACCTCAGGTTGGTCTGCTAACAGGATGCTCACGCTCAAACAGAGAGCGGCTGTGAAAGAGGAACAGCAGGAGGAACAGTGAGTGAGGACGGTAGAGACAGACAGATGGGCTCTTTCATACGGACCCTTCAGCCCGGGGCCAGAGCAGGTTGGGCCCCAGGACGATTGCGATGTTACTGGGCGTCATCTTGTTCACAGCCTGCTGCTCAGACAACAGAGACAGGAACTGCACCAGGTACCTGCGAACAAACAGAATGAACCCGGGTGAAAAGTTGGACTCGGAAAAAGATGGTGCTGGTGTGTGAAGAAGTGGAAACCTGAGGTTGTGGTAGTTTTCAGGTGGCAGTTTCTTCAGCAGAACTCTGAACTGGTCCAGCTTCACTTTCAGGTCTTTTTCCCTGTGGAGATTGAAATCGATCTCACACAGAGACCACGGTGGAATGAGGAACACTGAGCGTGTGGCTATTATACGCACCCGGCCGCTTTGACCCAGTCGTCGTAGAGTTCAAAGGTCATCAGAGGCTCGGGCAGTTCTCGGAGGTAAGACTTCAAAGCCCCTGTGAAACCACGTTTGGAGATAAGACTCAGCAGTGATATGTACACAGTCTATTGAAGGCAATGAGTCTTTACCAGCCACAGCGTGAGGGTCCATGCTGAACTCGCTGTGGTCCACTGTTCCTTGATCCAGACAAGTCTTCAGCCTCTTCACCACTGAGGCCGCCGCCACCAGACGGAACAGACCCTTAACGAGGGGGGGCGGGGGGGAGTAAACATTGGATCATTTTCAAATGGCATCCGCCAAAACGCATATCCGTCATTGTCAGTGTTTACCTCCTCTCCCATGCCCGTCCTCAGCAGCATGTGGATACACTCCTGGACGGGTGCAGCGATGTCTCTGTTGCTTAGCGACAGATGAGAATGCAGAGACTCTCCATAGACCTTGTGATGGGAGAGGCTCCCTGGCGGCCCTGCGTGATCACACAGGGAAATCAGAACATGTCGAAACACCGCGGACAATAAACGCAGCAGCATGCAAACACCTTCTTACCTTTGGGGCTGTGATTCTCCTTCAGCTCGCTGATGTTTTTGTCCAGGAAGGCGTGGGACGTTTTGTGGTATTCGGCTTGCAGCTCGAGGAGCTATACTTGGACGAATCAGAGAGGAGAGGGCAGGGATATTTACATAGCGTTGTGGACGCTCTCTGCAAACCTGCACTGACAGAAACAGTGAAGCCATCACTGGTGCAGCTCACGTGTATGAAGTAGTTAGCGTAGTCGTCTTCTTTGGTTGCAAAGTGGTACAGATCTGCAGAGTACTGGTCCTACAGAGAGAGAGAGAGAGAGAGAGAGAGAGAGAGAGAGGGAGAGGAGGTGATCAGTGCCTTGCTCAAGGACACTTCACCTCCTCATGGAAACAAGAGACTCTCACCTTGATGCTCTCCAACTTTCTCCAAGCTTCCTCCACTTCCTCTCGAAGCCCTTCCTGCTTTGCCTGGGGGCCCGTGCTGGCCTGGCTCCTGGACACACACACACACACACACACACACACACACACACACACACACACACACACACACACACACACACACACACAGTTTAGTAATCAGCTCAGATCGAGGATACACTTGAACACCTGACACGTTCTGTGCGACTCACCTGGTTCTCGCTATGTTCCAGTCTGTAGTGAGTTTTGAAAACTGCTTCTTGTTCTTGAGAATCTCTGGTAAATCATCCTAAAAGGAAAAGATATACACATACGCACAAATGGTAGTGTTCACATGTGTGTCTCTCGTGGTGAGGAGACGTGTATCATACCTCACTGAGCTTGTAGAGCGGCTCCAGGACCTCTCTCTCCAGCTGCATCTCAAAGTCAGCCAGCAAGTTAGCCAGCATCTTCTCCATGAAGCAGCACATCTCCAGCACCCTCCTGACACACACACACACACACACACACACAAACTCACAGTGTACAGCCTGCAACAGAACTGTCTCCAAGCTTCCTCCACTTCCTCTCGAAGCCCTTCCTGCTTTGCCTGGGGGCCCGTGCTGGCCTGGCTCCTGGACACACACACACACACACACACACAGTTTAGTCGTCAGCTCAGAGCGAGGATACACTTGAACACCTGACACGTTCTGTGCGACTCACCTGGTTCTCGCTATGTTCCAGTCTGTAGTGAGTTTTGAAAACTGCTTCTTGTTCTTGAGAATCTCTGGTAAATCATCCTAAAAGGAAAAGATATACACATACGCACAAATGGTAGTGTTCACATGTGTGTCTCTCGTGGTGAGGAGACGTGTATCATACCTCACTGAGCTTGTAGAGCGGCTCCAGGACCTCTCTCTCCAGCTGCATCTCAAAGTCAGCCAGCAAGTTAGCCAGCATCTTCTCCATGAAGCAGCACATCTCCAGCACCCTCCTGACACACACACACACACACACACACACAAACTCACAGTGTACAGCCTGCAACAGAACTGCACACTGATAAATGCAGCTCTATAGGAGTCTGTCTAACGCTAACTATAAATAAAGCTTAAGTCTAAACAGGGGAACTTCACAGTGTTTGGATCCTCTTTTTCACCCAGAACCAACAACCTGCTCAGTCATGATGTTTTCGCATGACAGCTGTCAACACTGGTCCAACACTCAGGGAGAGAGCATGGATGGATGGATGGATGGATGGATGGATGGATGGATGGATGGATGGATGGATGGACGACAACATACCTGATGGGAGAATCTGCATCAAAGTCCTTGAGGCTCTCTGCCATGCTGACAGACAGCAGCATCAGTGGGAGCTTTTTCTGTGGAGACAGAGGAGAATGTCAGGTCAGACCCCAACCAATCAAATCATCCCTGACATCACAGTGGACGCCGTGTCTTAAGTACCATCCGCTTCTCAGCCTCCAGCCCAGGCTGACTCTGCATACAGCCCTGCAGCTTCTTGTAGAGGACCTGAGCCGCCTTTCTGGTCGGTTCCACCCGCTGCTCCACCTTCATTCACACACACACACACACAAACACACACACACAGGATTAAAACAATGTGATCTGATAGCAGCAGCAAAGTTCATTATCAAGACAACATACAGCTACAGGAATACATCTCATTGTATTGTTACTGTATGTTTCATTTGATGATAAAAGAAATCATTTGTTCTCACCATGACCAGGTCCTCGTGTAGAAGATCAGTTGCATCTTGTGACCTGATAACGTGCACATAGTGTTGGTTAGTGAACAATCCAAAAATTGTACTATGTTTTTTCATTTAAAAAAAAAATCGTAAATTGGTTGAAAAAATGCACATGATGCCACATTTGAAATGATGATCAGTCTAATAGAGGTGAAGCACAGGACAAAGACGGAAAGCATGAGTGCGAGGCCTGCTGCTGTGGTTTACATCAGAACCCCCTCTGTGACAGGAAGCAGGGCCTGAAGCCACAACCAGCTTTCACCTCTGCTGTCAACATGCAACCGTTTATTAAAAGAGGGAGGGAAGGGGTTTAACGCAGAGGTGAAACTCAACTCATCTCTCTGCGACCCACCAAGAAGAAGCCACACCCGTTTCTCACCGAGGTGTCTCGCTTCCTATTCCCCCCCCCAGTCTCCATGACTTTCACAACGCAGAGGAGAAATCCCCAGCAGGTCTGAAGCACGCGCCACCTTCCTCTGTTTTAAACCTCACATTCTCATATCAGCTTTTTCTCGTGGAGTAAAATGACATCAGAGCATGTGAGTGTTGTATGATTATTTAAGAAAGTCAAGGGGTGGGTGGTTGTGTTTGTTCCCTGAATCCGTCAGAATCAATGCACACCTCTGCACAGTTTCCAACACGCTGTGTTCATGCATACAGAAGATGCGTGCATATGTGCATGCATTGCTTTCATGCACGTCTGCAACCCCTGAAGGGCTCGCAGAGTCTGAAGGGCGACTGGGTGAAGTGCTGCTGTGGTGTTTGGAGCCCACGTTGCTCTGTTGCAGATGCATGCTGTGTCAGAGATACAGGCACCCCCCTCACCCACACACACACTGCACCGCACTGCACTTAAAAACAAAACAGACGGGTAAAGAGTGTGATTCTCAGTCACCCACTCAGATGCAAATGTCAGTCGACTCTCCAGATCCGGTGTTGTGTCACGTTTGAAATATGACAAAGGTCAAAGGTCTCTGCTAAGGCAAAGCCGTTTCTCCTTTGTTCTGATTATCGAGGGAGAGAAAATCAATCTGAAAAAAACATTGCCCCATTCGCTTTTTTTAAAAATCTAGTCTAAATTCTGTCTACACTAATACCAGTCCTGTGGTAAACAGCCATGGCCTTGTGAGCGTACACCACAACCTGGAGTCAGCTCATCCACACAGATGTGCTACACCGCTCTGCCGTTCAACTGTAGAGGAACCAAAGGTTTCCCTCAAAACCCCAAGCAGCATGTGCCTGTGTTTAGTTTTTTTTTTAAGAGGAACCAGCGACTGAGGGAGACCATCTTAACACAAACACTTTACAACACCGCATTTGCAACAGTGGAAATGAGAACATGGAGTCTGAAGCAGAATTGGATATTTCCTCAAAGCAGAAGAGCCCTGAAATGAAAGCATGGCCAGCGGACTGCATCAGGTATTAACACAATAAACTAAGCTTAACGCACTGACTCGGCTTTTCTCTTATTTTAAAAGTTATTAAGTGACACTTCAAAGCAACATTGGTCACAGTTGTGTATTTAACTAACACGGTTGTGTTTCAACGTCAACATAATAAAAACCTGATGTGTGTAATACTATGTGTCCTGTGTGTTTGTCTACAGTTTTTTTTAATTCATTAATTAATGTACACTGTGTTGTATAGATTCATATATTGAAGAGAGATGAATTTCAGTGATTCAGATGTGGCACTTACTTTGCTGCAGAGCCGAGCTGCTTCAGGATGCTCAGAGACTGCCGCAGCATTCCCGCAGTGGAATGTCCACCTCAGTCCTGTGCCACACAAAGTGTCCTGCCACACACACACACAATGTCCTGCTCCACACGCGTCCACGCAGGAGTCCAGCAGTGCTACTTCATCAGGAATAAAGGTGGTAAAGGACGGCTGCTCTCTGTCCCTGTGGCTGATGCGTTTCGCCTGCCAGTTTTCGTTTGTGTTTCCCTTGTGTAACATCAAACACAAGTCAGCGAAATGAGGAAGTAGCAGAGATGAAGTGTTTTTTTTTGTTGTTTTGTTTTTTTCAGGTTTGACAGTTACGCTATGATTTGACACTGAGCCTGCAAAGAACCAGCCCACTACTCCATATCTGTATCCTCGGATGAGATGGACTCATGTGGTGTTACCGTGGTGATGGTCAAACTGATCGGAATATTATGACACAGAGAATAATTCTGTGCAATAATACATTTACTGATCTTTATCTCATTAATTGTTGTTGTTTACATTCTTTTTAGTGCCACTGCCTGTAATTCATATTTTATCTCTCACAATATCCTCCTGCCAGACGGTGGTTAGTTTATAGCTCTGTAATAGATAACTGTGTGTTGATAATGGGATATGAAAAGATCAAAAGAGGAAACTGCCTTTGCTACTTTTTTCCAACAGTGTCATCTTTTTATCTGAATAAAGGCTTTACTCTTTTCTCCACTGTTTTTTCAAGTTACACTGGTTATCACATAGTGTTTTGCCTGTGTGTAAGTTAACACATTTAACTTTTTGCTTTCTTTGACTTTATCTGTCCTTACAGTTTTTGCCAATTGGGGGCAGCAAAAAGCAACTGTTAAAACGGCACTGACGTGATCATCGTTCTGATTATTTTGTAAAAATTTATACACACTTTCAGCATTCTCACATTTAAACACATTTCAATGTGTACCAAGACAAAAATATCACTTGCCATTATCTTTATAACTACAGTGTTTAAATATCCATAATGTAATGGGCGGGGCTTACCTGAGTAACATACCTGACATGGCACAACCAACTCTAGACCATGCTGTAACTGAACACTGCTGCTTGACTCAGGCAGTGGATCAGGTGGTTGCCTCAAAAGGTTCACGTGCAGGTTAGTGGTGGCCAAATGCTGCAGCCTAGTGGTGGCATCACTCAAATGCACAAGATTAACAAGAACGTGATACTCTGTTCTTTTAAATAGTTAAACCATTCAACGATTACACGTGTGCATTCAACACACAAGGTTTCATTTGAACCTATCAGTTTATTTTTAAAAATTACTTGAAATACATGATGGAAAACTCCGGGAATTCACTTTTATGTTGTGGCAACATTTCTCATAAATTGTGGTTTCAAACTACTACACCTGTGCAGTTTAAGTAATATAAATGCCCTGCAGTATAGCCTGTCTTTGCAAGGTGTGTAGATGACCTGGGGAGGAGGTGCGCTGTCCAGTGGGTATTGAGCCTGTTATTATTACCAATGCTGTGATATTTCCAAAATGTAGGATCTCAGTTTACTTATAGGAGAAAAACTGGTCTTGTGTGAACTTTAAAAAGGCAATAAAAGATGCAGTCACCCCTACAGAAGCAAAGATGATCCCATTAGAAACAGGGCAAGGCCAAATGTCACTGAGGCAGTTGGGTTAACACTATTCAGCACTGATGGTTGAATTAATAGTCTTGATGCTCTAAGCAAGTGATTACTAGACACTAATTTACTGAACTAACAGGGATAAGCAGATTGGACGGATTAATATGTAAATTTGGGAAAAATAAATTGCAGCAAAAGATACGTAACATGAAACCATTCCTAAATAAACTGAGGTGATTTTGACAGCCAATTCTTCCAACTTAGCAGGTGGCAAATAAAAGTGGCTCAAACAAGACAAAACCATAATTTTAGTTATTTGTAATGAAAACATATCTGCTTCATAGAGGTAATATATTTTGGATCAAGAACAATATGTAACTGCAAAGTATATTTACTATATATGAGTTTTTTTCTATATATAATATCCTTCCCTCCATATTTTACTGTCACTGCCATCTTACAAAACAAACAAACATGGGAGATAAAGTAAAGCACCAAAGAAAGTCTCATGCACACTCACTTTAATACCTGTCCAGTCATTAAGTAAACTATGTAACCTTGTAAAAATGTATGAATCAAAAGGAATGGAAATAACTTCAGCAGCTTTAGAATTAAAACCCTGGTGAGTTGGGGAAGAGTAAAGAGGCGGTGAAGCACTTGGAAAACCTGCGATTGTCTCCTCTTGAAATTTCAAGGAACTTTAAAGAAAACTAGAGGCATTCCAAATGTTGCAGTCCTCTTCACTTCACTTTCCACCACCTGTTCCCCCTGTCCTAAACACACCGTCTTGGAAGGCCCACATCCCTCTGATTTGTAATGAGGGGCAGGCATCCAGGAGCACTCCTCATCTCACACCACTTGCATTGGTCACATTCCCATTCTCCTCTTTGAGCTCTCCTTATCCATCCTTCTCTGAGACTGAAGTGCATGATGAAGCTTACAGGTGGAGAATTAGCGCTTTGCTTTGGCTTCTTCCACTTCTTTTTCTTAAAAAACAAGAACAAAAACAGGCTTTTAGCTCTTTGATATTTTTTTCTTTTTACAACATTTAACAAATCTATTACATTCTGAATCGTAAGTCTTTATATAAACCTCCTATGCTTAAAACTTAATGGACAAGTGAGAGTTGATGTTTGTCTTTTCCCACCTTTCCTGAGTTCCTCTCTCTTCTTGGCAGCTTCCTCCCTCTGTTTCTTAATGATGGCTAGTCTGGCTAGGTCGGCTCTGGCTTGATCTGTCTTTCCCTCAAGATGGAGTTTCATGTAGCGCTCCTTTGATTTCTGCTTTTCTATCTCCTCTCTGAGAAAACAGAAAATAAATTATGTAAGATGTACCATAAAAATGCTAAATTACAAAAAAAAAAAAAAAAACAGCACCACAAACTATGGTTAAAGAAAGTAATTCCAGACATTGAACTAAATTCTAATAAAACCAATTCCAGCCTTTTTAAAGTGCTGACACATACCTCTCTCTGCGAGATAGCTCTCTGGGAGCTTCAACGTCTAATTCAGTCACCTTCTTGCTCTTCTGAGACACGCGGTTTGGGTTCTCGATCTCTATAAGCCCCTCCACTCCACTCCTCTTCCTGAACTGTGTGTAAAGAAAGAAAGAAACATGGGGGTTAACCCTCAATGAACATACCTTAATAACGACAAACCTTACAGCTACAGTGAAAGATGAAGTTGATGTCAGCTACCAATAAAAAGCTAACAGCTAAAAGACTGTTTTACAGTGTCAGTCACATACAATCATCACTCACCTCAGACTCTTCATCACTGCTGCTCTCTTGCTCAGACTCTGAAGAGCTCTCTTTTTCTGCACCTGCATTTGCTTCCTGCGTGACAACAGACATATAGTCACACCTGATCAGACCCAAACTGACAGTAAATATAATGCTGCCACAAAAATAAGTCCTAAGCTCACCTTCTCCCGCTGCGCCCTCATCTGTCGGTCGATCTCCTCAGGGTTGCTGAACTGCTTTCCTCGGCCCTTGTGGCCCTTTTTACCTACAACACAGGTGTAGGAAGAAGATAATAAATAACAATGTAACAATTTGAAATCTATTAAAACGTATTGCACAGATCAGAGGTAGAGTTGACGTTGATTCAGTGATTGAACTGAACACTGCTTTCATTGTTAAGTTTGAGGTGGTCAGGAATAGGTGCCACGACAGTTCAGGCCAGTACAGTTACAGTTTTACACATAAAGACCTCAGGACATGGCTGTGAAACTATGCAGAGACAGATTGTGATGGGAGATGACTGACACCAGCTCCATTTACAGGTAAATGTTGTAGTGTAAGATGGACACCAAATAAATATCTAATAAAACTGACATACATGACATGTCAGGAACTAAATGTTGAAATTACATATTAACACAGTTTAAAGCGTAAACACATCTGAAGCACATGGCACCGACGGTTTAAAACAGCTTCCTTATAACTTACTCTTTAAAACACATATCTATGTTAAAATAACTAACACTGCTAGCCGAGTACATGAAAAGACCTTTTTAACTATTGATACGAGTACAGAAGGCTTCTGTAGATGACTCATAGCCGTGAAATACACCCCGCTAACCGGTTAGCATGCACGCTAGCTAGAATTAGCTTGCTAAACATTAGCATGTTTCATTAATTATAATAGCAGTACTTACCGCCTCGGGGCATTTTTAAAAGCGATATTTACGCAGAATGCGGTCGCTACTATATCGCTGAAGACTTTGACCGCTTATCGCGCAAAACCAGTGTTAGAAAAGTGTTAGAAAAACAAGGCTAACGACGACTTCGCGTCTCTCGTTGTAGCCTGCACTTGTGTCCAGCGCTGCGTTTCCTCGGCAATGCGCATGTGCAGGACCATTCAGCCAATCACAGCACGTGGTATTTGATTGCGATATGATCCACCAATTACCAGGGGCGAGTAAACCTAATCGATGAAAGGCATTACATTGCGATTGATTGATTGACTTTCCTTTGGGGTTGTGATGACGTCAAAAGAGGTGACAAGAGTTTTTTTTGACACAGAACATTTAAATGAAATATTTACATAATACTGATAGGAATACAAATGTACTGAAATAAGATTTGGGTTGAATGAAGATTGCCACTGAAGGATTGATCCAAGCATTTTTATTTCTCATTTATTTAATCAGTAGGTGCAGGTGCATTACCTCCAACCACATCATTTTACAACACAATACATTACACCACCCCAGCTCGTGTATTAGACATTGTACATATCACACCCTGATTCCTACTTGCTCTTAAACAGTTATAACAGGAAATAGAACTTCAACATTATCGCCCTTTTATTAACCTAAAAATAAAAGAAACAAGCAGAAATAAAACAAAACAGAATATTTTTATACACCCACTAATGTCAAACTGTCTTTCAGTCCAAAGTGAGCACAAAGAAAATTCCCTAGGATGATGGCATCAGATCCACGCTGTCATTTCTTCCTTCGTTGTTGAGTCTTTCTATCCTCCACCTCTTTCTCCATCAGATGATACTCTACTGTCGTCTCTGTCAACTAGAAATAAAAGAAGAGACAGATATTTGACAATTTTGGTGGGCCATGAAGTACCACAGGGTGATAATATGGACTGTCATAGGTGACTTCATTGCTGTGATGTAAAAGCATATTTAAAGCTGCCCAGCTCTCACCATGTCCAAGAGAACTTCAACCTTGAGTTTCAGGAGGTTGTTTTCCTCCTCCAATTGCACGTTTTTTTTCTTAAGCCGTTGCAATTCCCGGCCAGATGTGTTGCCACCAGATTCTATTTACAAACAGAAATAAAATACCAATTAAAACAGCAAAACCCATTAATGTCAAATCTATATTCAGGTTATCAAGGTACCTGTTATCCACTGTCCGTCTTCGAATTTCCAGCACTGGCCTCCGATGTTCATCTCAGGGGGTCCATATTCCAGGCCCAGCTCGACTTCCCTTGTTGAGCGATCCAACTAAATAAGATAAGATATTCCTAAATTTGTCTCACAGTGGGGAAATTTCCCTGTTACAGCGAAATTAAATGAGATTTACTTAGTCACAATCTACATCTCAGTAGTCTTGTACTGACTTGTTGATTACATGTATTAAAAAACGGTTTAATGCACTACAGTGCAACAGGAAACAGAGGGTATGTTGACAATAAAATAAAATGCCACCGGTCTGTGGGCTCACCGTATGAAGGCTGGACAGGGATGCAGATTTGCGTGGAGGAGTCTTCTTCGGACTAAATTTGTCTCCTAAAAGCGGCATCTTCAGTGATCTTTTAAACTCCTGTGTAAAAGATAATTCAACAAGAGTAGCATCAGTATTTTTAGCTCACAGCATCAGGTAACCACAGTGTGTTTACTGTTACTAACGGCACGCTACCAAGCTAATGCTAGGCGGCTAACACCTACTAGCTGTGAATACTTCTCATACCTCACAATAAACAGAACCGATTGCAGGTTCCTCGCATGCAGGTTAGAAGTTGCGGTGTCACTGAATATATATATGTATACATATAATATTTACCTCCATTCATACTATTTATTTAATTTCTTAACGTGCTGGCAAGACTTCTCTCCCCAAAACAAAACCATCCTTAGTACTGCGCAAATAATGAGCCCTGCTTCTTTAAGAACGTGTGACGTCACTTGTGACGCGTAAAGACTCGCTGTTGCAGGAAGTGGTTCGAGTGTTGGTGTGATTTAGGAACATTTATAAAGAACCCGATGAAGTGTGCGTGTCGGTGTTCGTGCTGGAGTTTGTCTCTGTTGCTTCTGAGGAAAACCAACTGTGGTCTATGGTGTGAAGCCTCTTCAGTGCCATGTGAAAGGGTTTTCTCCACAGCAGGGGAGGTTATTTCCAAAAAGAGAAAACGACCAAGTCCAAGCACAGTGGACAATATGTTGTTTCTTAATAATAATGAATAAAGTCATGATCACCCCAGTATTCATAAACACAATCACTGTCCAATCTTTTGAAAACACTACAACAGAGTTTTGTGAACTGGAGATAATATTAATCACTAAATAAACCATACCATATTTGTTAGTCTGGCACCAACAATCTTTTGTTGGTTTTTGGCTTTAGAAGCAAAGGATATCACTTCACTATATTAAAGTGGAGAGATGACATACACTGCTGCCAGTGGAGGAGTGTAAACCCTGCACCCTTCCTAGGCATCCTCCTCCTCCTCCTCCTCTGCCTCCTCATCCCCTGGGCTTCCTGATGACCCTGGATGACTTCCACCCAGGGACGGACTGGTCAAACTGTCCCTGGTGGGTCGACGTGGTCTTTGGGCCGACAAGAGACCGAAAAGGTGTGCGTTATGGAATGTGGTGGGTCGGTCTGGTCCAAAATGCCACAGGGCCGATTTTTTGTCCCCGTCCGCCTGTGCTTCTGCCTGCTTCTACCTGCTTGGGAGCGGCCTGCTGATGACTCAGACCTCTATTGGTGTCTTCAACTCCTCTCTCTTCTCCCAGCTCAGCCCTCACAGCCTGCTGGCCTGGCAGAGAGTCCGCCTGGCCAACAGCATGGCACACGGAGGGGAAGAGTGGACGCACGTCAAGACTTTATTGCTGAAACATTACTATCAACAAATGACAAAATGAGGGGGACGCCCTTCCTAATGTATATGTAAAAAAAAAATCGCAGGAAAACGTTTCATAGCGAATCTCAGACAAAGCTTCCTTTTCATTCCACAACCCTTGAGTGGGTTAATTGGGCAGCTGCTTTGATCTTTCCCGTCCCGTTGCCATGGCAGGGCAGCGGAGAACAGGACAGCGTGTTCGTGACACTGACAGCCCTCTCATCCTCAAGCAGCTCTTACTCCTGCCAAACTGCTGCGGCTGATGGGCAGCTAACCTAACACAAAAGCCTACACATTTTCCTGTGTTTTTATTTCATTTAGATTGGGATTTATTGTCTGAACAAGTCAGTTACTTCTTGGGCTCGCTCAGCTTCCCTCAGGCACATGCAAGACTTTGCATGTTCTTTAACCTGTGCTTGTCGTACACTCACAGCTTACCGATGCAAGTTTTGTATCCATAAAACTGAACAGCACAACCAGCCTACCAGTGCGTATAAGCTGCACACTGTTTTGTTGCAACAAAGGCAGGAAAGTGAGCTTGCTGACTTTGTCTGTCAGGTACATATAACAGCCACGACATGGTGGTCGGCCTGAACCAGGCCTATCTGGGTCACAGCATCAGGAATGGATCTCTAACTGTGGTGGAGCAGATTCCTGGAAAAGAGATGCACTCCGATCAGACTCAAGCTTAGCACACAGGCCAGGCCAAACTGTCTAACCTCAGCTCTCTCTCAAACACATCATGAGATACAACAGTAGGTAGAACAATACCAAGTTTGCATCCCTCATCTTTTATATTTGTCTTGAACAAAAAGCACATTCGACACGTGGCAAAGAGCAAAAAACGATTTTTCTGGGTATTGCTGTTGGCTGATTGTTCAAACTGGAACCAGCATAAGTTAATGTCAGGGTGGATCTGTTGCAGACCCCTACTACAAAGGCCATCCGTGTAAGACCATCTGTTGCCGTAACGACCTGAGACTAAGGAGACCGCACCAGAAAGGTTTCTATGTCACTAAGGCTGGGCTCAAATTGGAGATGTCTCTTTCAGTGAGAGTTTTTTTGTTTTAAATTATTATTTGTATTACATATTTGCACAGTGAATTCTCAGTAAGTATGAGCACAGGTTTTTGAATTAAAAATTCTGTAATGTCTCCGTGAATGCATAATCTTAATTTGTTATTTGAACCTTATATAATGTCTGCACTTTCTTCTTGTCCCTCCTGCGTTTGCCCTCCCCGCTCATCTCTGCCTCAGGGCACAGGTGACGCACTACCAGATGGTCCTCCACCTGGCAGCAGAGGCCATAAATGGCCCTACGACACAGGGGGGTCTTCAGCCGTTCTCATGGCAATCCTTCAACCACACGCCTCATCAGAGTCTTCCACACATCCTAATATCTTTAGCTGTCCCACTGTGGTTCATGTGTGATACAGTTATACAGTAGGGTGAGGGGTATTCTGCTGGTTGCATTCTTCAGGATTTCCACTAGATGGCAGTATCTAATACACTGGGCCTTTAATTAGTTTTTAAAAGGGTAAATATAGACTATTTAACATAATTTCCTGCTCTCCAGTCTAATCAATTTAAATTTAATCTTATCAGTGGTATTACATTACTTTGTCGAAGCTGATTAATGCCAGTCTGAGATAGGACTCTTTTTCTAATGAACTATTTACGAACCTATTAGTACGTCGTCCTAAATTAGATTGCTCTCTTTTCTCAGTGTGGAATCATCATAGATAACACGAGGATTATGGTCTCATCAAGACAACATACATTAAATTGTTTTTCCATTTAAAAAAATGCATTTTAAATAATTTCAGATGAACTGATTATTTTATTATGTGATCAATTTGATTACATTTCTATGCAATGTTTATTCAGCGTGTGGAACAAAAATACATGATTTTATATGATAATTATAAGAATATAAGAATAATAAAATAACATAACATACATTGTAAACATGCTGAATAGTTCTACAATAATGAGTTTTTGGTCTTTGTCAAGTCGGTCGAGTAGAACTAGACTTAAACCGGAAGTCAACTGACGGTGCTCAGGTTTTGTTCTCCCCCTGGCAGTTCGCCGACATCTAAATCATAATGCAGAATTAAATGCTGGCACCTAATGTGATGTAGCACATATTCGTGTCAGTTTATCTTTATTCAACATTTTCGCAATTTAATTAAGCATTCATTTTAGCCGTGGCTCTAGACACAACTTTTATTTTGAAAGAGTTTCTCGGTCGTAGCAGTTCTGATTTCCCGTATCTTGGCGCGGGTGGTATTTGAGCTCGTGCGGGTCTGGGGCGGAGCATGTTCGTGTTGAGGCGGAGGGAAAGAGCCGAAGTATCATCGGACACGAACGGACGACTTCGACCGTCTTCGCCTCGCGACTGGCGGCTTCTTCCAAATGGCGACAACGGCGGACGACCAGCTGGACCCGGCAGACGCCGCCGCCACCGCCTTGTCGACGCACCACGACCGCCACCATCACAACAATAACAACAACAACAATAACAACAACAACAAAGACAGCGAGGCGGGAGAGAGCGCGACTTCCACCGCCGCCGCCGCCGCGACCGAACCCGGGACGCCGTCTCAGAGCGCAGGTAACGGCTCGGTCATCAACCCCACCGGGGGAAACAACGGGAAGTGGGTCCGGCTGAACGTCGGCGGCACCGTGTTCCTGACCACGCGGCAGACCCTCCTCAAGGAGCAAACTTCGTTCCTGTACCGGCTGTGTCAGCAGCAGGACCTGCACTCAGACACGGTGAGAAACAGCTAGCATTTGTTCACCATTCAGACCAGACTGTAATGTTATGACTAGCTTATAACATTATATATAACATTATAACATTATCCCCTATAGCTAATAAACCCACTGGATGTGGTTGTTATTGTCCTGACCTGCAGGACATGTGAATGTGACCCCACTGTCAGGGTCAGTTCATGTCAACATTCCTGTAGTGTTGTCATGTGTGTTTGAAGAACATCCTTAATCGTCCCAAATTAATTTTCTAATTAATTGGTGGTGATAGTTCTGTGGTTTTTAATGGGAAAAAATTCCCAAAGCCTATTCCAGCCTAACTCGCATGCTATGGAAATGCTTGCCTCCAGCACTGGAGGATGGAGCATGAAGATAAACCACTACCTGATGTGTAGCATGAGTCTCTCCTCCTCCTCCTCCCCCTCCTTCTCCTCCTCTTCGCCCCTCTGTGTCTCAGCATCATTTTGTAGTGTGAATTTATCTGGAGTCAGATGGATGAACACGTGCCGCCTCCTCCTCTGCAGGGAGCTGCACACTCACTAGCTGCTGTACAGCTGGCATCCTATAGAGAGAGAGAGAGAGAGAGAGAGAGAGATGTATTATGTGTCTCTCAGTCACATGCAAAGTGAACTGACCTTAATGGGCTGGTAAGGGTCATAAATGATGCAGATTTCTATTATAATGCATGTGTGTGGCAGAGAAGGGGTGGTTGGGGGGGTTTCGTCGTCCTCCAGCCTGGACCCTAAACTAAATACTTTTCTGTTTGGAACTTTTTTTCTTGGTCAAAATAAGACTTTTCTCCAGTGTCAACTAGTTTCCAGAATAAAATCAGCCTCAGCTGATGTGGTAGATACAGAAATGACCTCCAAAATAAGAGTTTGGAGTTTTTTTTTCCTCTGCTGCACCGTCAGGCTCTTGTGGAAAAACAATACTCCCCCGTGACCTTCAGCCACCACCTGACAGCAGCTCTCTCTGTGATACCGGGAGACACACAGTCACACACAGAATCTCTCACACACACCTACACCTCTTTTTATCTCTCATTAATTTGTTGCCGCTCGCTCCATCACCTACTACATCGCCATCACCAGCAGAGAGAAACCATCATTCATGAATACAGCAATTTGCAAAGGGCAACAGACGCAACTTTATCTGTCATGTAAAGACGTTTATGTTAGCGTCACAGACACAGACTGATCAATGGGGACGGCTGAAGGTGAACTGTATAGTTTCATCACCTGACATAGCAGCACGACATGTACCAGTTACACAACAACAATAGTCCCAGAATGACTAAGCAGTATGGCATCATGCTACCAAACTCCACAGATTGATTTTTTTAAAGAGAAACAAGGACCATTCCCACGGAAATCAGGGTTAAAAATGTTTATTTTCAAAAAACAATGATCTTGAGAGAAGAGCTGATGCTGCCTTTTTATTTAGGTCATCTGTGACTTAAATAAACGGATCACAAGACCAGACATGTTTAACAATATCATGACGAAACCCTCTCTGTGAGTTCTGGTTGTGGAACAAAACAAATCGAACACCCTGTGCAAATATTGTCCTATAAATCTGACCTGGAAAACGAGGAAGTGCTGTTGAAGCGGCTCATTGTGTTAACGCACTGTGTGACACAGCAGACACCACGCTGTAATCAGCTGTGGTTGTTTAGTGCACAGAGCAATCTGAAGCAGACCTGCACAGCGAAGCAATTCAACTTGTGTGATTTCATCCTCCACTCAAGAAAAGAACCGGCTGACTATAGCGTGTATCTGTATCACACACACACAGACACAAAATCTGGCTGTGTTTGAATGTTTAAATGAGATTACTGGCACTTCAGCTGCCCTGCCCCCTCACTGAACCAAACCCAGGTTTCTATGCCAATAATAATGCCCAAGCTAACCTAATGACATTCCAAGCCAATTACAAGGTGTTTGTGAAAGTCACCTTTGATAGGTAGACGATGTTAGCTAAACAGGTGTTACAGGGCTGCTGGTCATAGACTATAATCGCATTACCACAGATCTGTGACTGTTAAATTCTTATTAGATACCGGAAATATTATGCAGGTATGTTTTGAATGGCCTGGTATTCAGGCCACGTGTAAAATGCTTTTTGTTATTTGCTATTCATTTGATTTTATTATTATTTTTCTATTGTTTTTCTTTAAAACTGAATTCCAGCAACAAGCCTGGATCCGCATATCTTTATTTGCGCATGTCAAATCTGTGGCATTGGCAGGTACCAAGGTTTTATATTTGAATAAATAGTTGTGCTGACTTGTCTCTTTGTTATCATCAGATAACTGCTGGGTGACTTTTAGGGGGCAAAACTTTATTAGCTTTTGGTTGTCATTTTGGGAACACTGACTAGAGAACGCTGACGCATTTTCCGAGTGATTAGAATTAAGTAAACATTGGAGAAGAACATGTAGAAACCTTTAGTCCAAAGAAAACACAATTGGCAAGGAGAAATATAAAATCAAATGTGTTTCTCAGTACACCAGGATGTCTCCTACATCAAAAATGTCACCAACACCTCGATGTCGTTGGTTCAGCCAGACCATCTGCGATGCCCAGAATGATAAATTAGGCTGCTCTCCAACTAGAAATAACAGTCACGTCCAGGGTTTTTCTCCCCAGCTTCTGCTGCCCCCATCCAGCTCAGAAAATTACACCGCCAGGACAGAAAAAGTCTCATATATTATTTTATTATTTATTTTTTCACGGCGATTAGGCGTCGGTCTCCTTCACTGTACTCTGTGTGTGTGTGTGAGTGTGTGTGTGAGATAGTCACAGTCCTTCTAAACTCGAATTACTGTGATTTTTCAGTGCTGACACAAAAATACACCGTTCTGTCAACACAAGCTCATGAATACCTAAGAAGCTCATCTGGACTCAAGGAGATGATTGTCACGGTATCTATCTATCGTTGTTGCAAGAAGTCAACTGCGTAAACAGGAAGTCACTCCAGCATTAGTCCAGTGGGACATTAGCACAGTAATCAGTAATGTTATTTAACGCAGTTACAGTTGTGGTTATAGGTCGAGTGTGTGTAAATAAGAAAGGACCTGTTAATAAAAGTGCAACGATTCTGTACAAGATGCTGCTGGAGGCTCAGATTGTTCGCTTCAGCAAACACGCAAGACTCAAAGACTCAATCATGTGATGAGAGCAGGTTCCATTAACATTTAGGTTCTTGTCAACAGTCCTCCATCTTTTATGTGGATTTCTATAGCAGCGCTTCTTTTGTGAATCCGGCTCTAGAAGGGAATGTTTCTTGTGTCATGAGAGGAGGCAGGGTGCGTGTGCGTACAGTATGTTGGAGGGATGCTAGTCGTGACATAACAGCCAAAGCAAGCTATGCCAAAGCAGCCTGGATGTGGGAGAACAGAAGTAGGCTGTGGATACATGTTGGATAACAAAAGTCACCAACAAACCCTCTAGAGTTGCAGCAACCAATAACATATGTATGTAGCTACAGAAACTATCTCCCAGGAAATAATACAAAAAAAGGAAAACACAAAAAAGTCCACAACAATAAAGCATCCTATAACTGCAATGTAACACTAGGAGAACCTCAGCTCCATGGTGGACAAACTCATGTGAAGTGTATCTTGCTTACGTTCTTTTGGTCTGGGCAGCCAGTACTGCATACTTAAGATGAAAATAGCCAACCAGGATGTTTTTTTTTTTCCTCGAGCTTGACTAAAAATAGTCGGTATGTTATAAAAGAGGTCTGCTGCGTGAGGAAAGAAAAAGCTACCAGAGTCACGCATTTATCAGAAGATCGTTTTACTTCAAGAATCGAGATTTACTGCGGCACTCTAAGTACATGCATTACCTGGAATGATAATACTATAACAGTCTGATTCCTCCTTTGCAACAGGATGAGACGGGGGCCTATGTGATCGACAGGGACCCCACCTACTTTGGCCCCATCCTTAACTACTTGCGACACGGCAAACTGGTCTACAACAAGGAGCTGGCTGAAGAAGGTTGACTTTGGATTATTTCCATATGTTGATTCAGCCATAGCACAGTTTGCTTAAATGTTAAAATAACAGTCAAAATATCTGAAACAAATATCTGTGTTTGTGTGGTGATAAGGTGTCCTGGAGGAGGCCGAGTTTTATAACATCACGCCCCTGATCAAACTGATCAAGGAGAGGATTTTGGAGAGAGACTCTAAAGCTACGCAGGTATGTTCAGAAGCAGTTTGTGACACGAAACAATATATGGGATACACAGTCTATGAAATACTGAGTTGTTATACTCTATGTAACATATGACGCACACTAAAACACTATGCCCTTTGGTCATTTACTATTTGTCAGTGATTTCACGTATCTGTGCTTCTCTGAAAAGCCCTGCTGTACACCAGACGTCTCTCTATCCCACTGCCCTCCCAAGCAAACACCCACGTGTCACACTATACCTACCGTCTACTGTACTTTACTGGCCGCATCATCATTTATCTTGGGTTAAATATCTAGAAACTGGACTTGCTGGTTTCATGGGTAGTAGCCACTTAATTTTTCCCTCTGTATTTGCAAATCAGCTCTGTAGAGGTTCATTGGCCTCTGGTCATTGACTGCTGACGTCATGTTGGGGCCTTCTGGGTGTGTTGACCTGAATTAAATTAACCCTACAGAGTAAACTCACCACTGTGAAACAGTATAAGATCACTTTAAAAATCACTGTCGTGAATAACATTTGAATAATAATTACAACACAGTTGATGACGGTACCCTCTTTTTTACCCATGCCCTGTTTCCTCATCCCTTCCCTTCTCTCCTTCCACAGCAGGTGCCCCCCAAACATGTCTATCGGGTGTTACAGTGTCAGGAGGAGGAGCTGACCCAGATGGTCTCCACCATGTCAGACGGCTGGAAGTTTGAGCAGGTCAGCGTGCGCGCCTGCAGAAAGCCCCGCACCGGACTGCTCTGGACTGTGGGTTGGACTCACGCTGCTGCTGACCCCTTATTCTTGACCCTTGGCCTGACCCCTTATCCCTGCTGTTTGCACTTCAAATTTAACTTAGAAGTGAATGTTTTGACTATATTAGGTGCTTAAAGGTGCTCAGATCCACTTCTGAAATGTGTACAGATGTTGGGAATAGTCGCACCACTGCTGTTGCTTTTCTTCTGCTTAAAATCGAGTGTGTGTCGCTGTTAAATTGGTGATGAAAGGTCTGACCTCAGTCAAGAGATTTCAGTCTGTTAAAGGTCTCTCTAGTACTGACTTCAGACTTCCATCTTCCAGATGGAGCTCGAATAGTAAGCCTAACAACACTGTAGCCCAGAGGTCAGGTTTAGACCCCCTCCCCCACTCTTGCCCACTGCTTCTGCACAAAGCTCCACTGCATGCTGCCCAGCTTTGATTTGCACAGTTTCCTGCAAAAGCTGATTCACACTTGTTTTACTGTAACAAGTAACAGTCCACCTGAGTGTGTAACTGCAGGTTTGCCCCCAAACATGCACGAGCACAAAACCTTTCCATGCTTTAGAACTGGACTTCAGCTGTCTTTGCACTTTCTCTGTTTCTAGCCGTCTCTGCTGTCATCGCTCAGATTCTTGCTGACACTCACCTTGTCTCCGTGTCTCTGTCCCTCTCTCCTCCCGTGCGTCTCCGTATCCGTGTCTCTCTCCATTTCTAGATGGTGAACATCGGCTCATCGTACAGCTACGGAACAGAGGACCAGGCGGAGTTCCTGTGTGTCGTATCCAAGGAGCTTCACACACCCGGATCTGGACTGGGTACAGAGCAGAGTCACAAGACAAAGGTAAAGATTTTTGCAAACGTACACACAAATGAATGGAACAAGCTGCAAGGTTGTGTGTCTGCATGTGGTCCTGTCCTCTTTTTGTATTTGTTTGTGTTGTGTGTTGTGTTGTGGTGTGTGTGAGAGAGAAGGGGGGATCACTCCTATTGAAGTGGAATGTGAGTGTTCTTTGATCCTGCACTCGCCACTGAAAGCTCCAAATGTCATTCGCCTCCAAATGTCATTCAGAAACACACTCGCTCCATCTTTCACACAGCTCTGCCTCTTTTTCCTGCCTGTATCGATCTCTCACTTTGTCGTCCCCTCTATCGATCACACAATCCAGTCCACATTCCCTCCCTTTTATATGGATATATATCTGTATCAGTATTTACCTCTCAGTTTCTCACTGTCCACTCACTGACACTCATCCGCTTCTTCATTTTTTTTTGTCATTTTGTCTGTTTTTTCCCCCCCTTTTGTGTTTTCCTCCCTGTCCTTCATGTTGAATGAAGCCGACGGAGATGCAGGAAGAGGAAGCAGCGAAGGAGGAGGAGGAGGTGGAGGAGGAGGGAGGGAGAGATACCACACCAGATGAGTGGCTTAGAGAATGAGGGAGTCATGTTTCTTTGTCCCAGTGAGAGGTGGGAAAGGGTGAGGAACTATGCGTAGATGTGCTAGTAGGTAGAACTAGTAGATTGTAGTGTGTGTGTGTGTGTGTGTGTGTGTGTGTGTGTATAATGTCTGCAGTGATCCGGGATGTTTCATGACACCGTACTGAGTATGACCTCTAATTTGTTATTGTTACAATAATATTTTCAGTGGTTCAAAACCCAATTATCAAAGCCGATCGTTTGTATTAATGCACGCGCTCCGTCTGTTCCAGCAGTGACCTGACATGTCCACAGAGATGTTGATTGACTTGTGTGGGCTCTCATTACCGGTGCTGTGACATGAAATATCGCTGACCTTTTGGTGCAGCACTAGTGTTAGGTGTAGTTCCCACTCTGTGTATTTGCTGTATTTTGAGTTTTAAGAGTAGAGTCTCACACTGATACACCCACCACATAATGGACATAAACTGTACAAGACATAAAATATATATATATATATATATATATATATATATAAGTAAATGTCAAAGCACACCCACAGTAAGACTGTTCCCAGCCACTGCAGCCATGCAAATCATTTTGCACCCTTGGTCACCATTTTCATTTGCCATTATCACCATCATTGCAGCCAAACATACGAAAAATAGTGTTTTTATAGATCCCAATCAATCTGCACTTCCTAATATTTTTCTTCTTCTTTCACTTTACAGCTTTTTCAGATCCATGGGACACGGATGTAAAAAAAAACTATTGAAAGAATATTTTCCTTTCAGCTTATTATAACATATGTTACATCATGTGTTTGTGTTTTGGGCAGTCATCAAAGTTTTAGGCATGGAGATTGTTGGTTGTTTGACAAATTGCCAGTGAGAAAAATAACCAAATGACCAAACTTTAAATCTCAGTCGCAGCACATTCATCAGAAATATTTTTCAGTGCAACAGATCTTATTTGTAGGAATAGACATGTGTGCAAATCTTATATTTTTAAGGGTGATTGTGGAGCTTAGTAAATTATAACCAAAGATCCAGATGAAAGATAGCTGATCTAATGTGCTGTCGGCATTTTGGGTTATTATATTTATATAATGTAAACACAACAAGCATGGAGGCACTCATCACCTACTCAAAATCAATCCATTATTATTATATTCCAGATCTTTCTTTTATTCACTTTGTCGTCCCCTCTATCGATCACACAATCCAGTCCACATTCCCTCCCTTTTATATGGATATATATCTGTATCAGTATTTACCTCTCAGTTTCTCACTGTCCACTCACTGACACTCATCCGCTTCTTCATTTTTTTTTGTCATTTTGTCTGTTTTTTCCCCCCCTTTTGTGTTTTCCTCCCTGTCCTTCATGTTGAATGAAGCCGACGGAGATGCAGGAAGAGGAAGCAGCGAAGGAGGAGGAGGAGGTGGAGGAGGAGGGAGGGAGAGATACCACACCAGATGAGTGGCTTAGAGAATGAGGGAGTCATGTTTCTTTGTCCCAGTGAGAGGTGGGAAAGGGTGAGGAACTATGCGTAGATGTGCTAGTAGGTAGAACTAGTAGATTGTAGTGTGTGTGTGTGTGTGTGTGTGTGTGTGTGTGTATAATGTCTGCAGTGATCCGGGATGTTTCATGACACCGTACTGAGTATGACCTCTAATTTGTTATTGTTACAATAATATTTTCAGTGGTTCAAAACCCAATTATCAAAGCCGATCGTTTGTATTAATGCACGCGCTCCGTCTGTTCCAGCAGTGACCTGACATGTCCACAGAGATGTTGATTGACTTGTGTGGGCTCTCATTACCGGTGCTGTGACATGAAATATCGCTGACCTTTTGGTGCAGCACTAGTGTTAGGTGTAGTTCCCACTCTGTGTATTTGCTGTATTTTGAGTTTTAAGAGTAGAGTCTCACACTGATACACCCACCACATAATGGACATAAACTGTACAAGACATAAAATATATATATATATATATATATATATATATATAAGTAAATGTCAAAGCACACCCACAGTAAGACTGTTCCCAGCCACTGCAGCCATGCAAATCATTTTGCACCCTTGGTCACCATTTTCATTTGCCATTATCACCATCATTGCAGCCAAACATACGAAAAATAGTGTTTTTATAGATCCCAATCAATCTGCACTTCCTAATATTTTTCTTCTTCTTTCACTTTACAGCTTTTTCAGATCCATGGGACACGGATGTAAAAAAAAAAACAATTGAAAGAATATTTTCCTTTCAGCTTATTATAACATACGTTACATCATGTGTTTGTGTTTTGGGCAGTCATCAAAGTTTTAGGCATGGAGATTGTTGGTTGTTTGACAAATTGCCAGTGAGAAAAATAACCAAGTGACCAAACTTTAAATCTCAGTCGCAGCACATTCATCAGAAATATTTTTCAGTGCAACAGATCTTATTTGTAGGAATAGACATGTGTGCAAATCTTATATTTTTAAGGGCGATTGTGGAGCTTAGTAAATTATAACCAAAGATCCAGATGAAAGATAGCTGATCTAATGTGCTGTCGGCATTTTGGGTTATTATATTTATATAATGTAAACACAACAAGCATGGAGGCACTCATCACCTACTCAAAATCAATCCATTATTATTATATTCCAGATCTTTCTTTTATAAAAGTATGTTTCCATCCCACTTTTGAATTTATTATTCTTAGACATTGCTCGTGCAAAAAGAAAGTTGGAAGTGAAACAAATGTTGCTGGGAAGCAGACAGCTTTTAGTGAAAACCAAATTCTAACTTTGTCATTAAGCCTGTAGGGAATAATGTTGGGAGTTTAGTTGTTTGTTTTTTTAATCATAACTGTGTCCCCTATGTGTCCATGAAGATAAGGAACAACACTTTAAGTTATTCCTACAGTGGACAGATTGCCACTGTGCAAATGTAGGATTTTAAAAAGGAGACGTAGTTAAATAACATGGCTTTTAACAACCTCTGCTGGTCAGTTGTGGGAACTGCACCACAATAATTCCCTGCATGTGCCACCCCTGACAGTATTCTTTTATTTGCACAATCCAGATTATATAAATATAAATAACCTTGTGTGATGTCTGATGTGGGGATATTGTGGGGGATCTACATGTGGCTTGTCCATCAGTGGTCTCGCTATATCTGGGCTGACAAGAAAATTAATTAATCATTCTTTACCCCGCCCATTGCTGTTCAGTTCCTGTAACACTGACTGACCTACACCATGCGAAAAACACAAATACACTTGAGCTGTTTCATACAGGCAATCAGGTTTAGATGATCAACGTTTTTGTGTAATAGCTGGATTATTGGATCTGAAAACACGTGTGCATTTGTGTGTGTGTGTTGTAAGATAAAGTGTCTTGTCCAATAGCATTTATGAGAAACATGTGGACCTGTAGGATCCTTGCAATACCTTGTTAGCTGCATCAGGAGAATATAATGAATGATGGACACAGTGACAATACAGTTACTCATCACACTTATGATAATCATGAGAGATATTAGCATGAGGGAGAAGACTGAAACTAATGTTTTGTGTTTTTTTGTATCTCGGATCATTCGGTGCCTTGTGTTCAAACAGCAAAAACCAGGATGTTTAAAAACCTACGTGTCACTACCATCATGTTTTAATCCTGCAGTCTATCGCCTCCCTTAGAGTCCAATCCAAGTTACTTTTGTACATTTCTTCCAGCATGTAATTGTTCTGAGAAGTGAATTTTAACGTGCACACACTGAACATGCACAGCATGTTTGACGTAATGCTGTTTAAAGCAGCTCTTGTTTTTTAGCTGTTTTGTAAAACTTGTCATGCCTCTTTTGTACTTTTTTTGTTGTCTTATTTATTGAGGTTTTTTTTTTTAAATATTACAAAGTAAAAAATATTTGGAGCTGACTTTTTTAGCAGGTGTGAATATGCTTGTTTTTAGTCTGTTGAGTTTATTATTTTAATATCAAATGTAAATGTATTATCATTAGGTCAGTTTTATAAACCTCAATCTGCATATCCTGTCACTCTGTCTGTTGAATGGTTTCTGCTGTACAATAGTGTGTTTTTACATGCTGTGTAAAGGTCAAAGGTCAGTAGAGCTGTTCTCGTTTCTTACCCTGAACAAAACACGTCTTTATCTGATGCTGGAGTTTGTGTGTTCTGCCGTCACATCCTGATACTTTAACACTGACACACATGAATTGTGAGGCCTCGGATAAACTGTACAGTCTGCAAACAACACTGTGTGCTTGAATTTAATTCAGCTGTATTTAATCAGGACCAAAACAACATACATCTTCAACAATGTGACTGAAAGGCAAACATTTTTTTTTTTTAAATATTGTAAATGAATGTCAACAAAAATAAAACTTAGTCCTTTGGTTTTAAAATGTAGGTTTGAATTTGTCGTCATTCGGAGGCAGACGTTATCACTGGTATTTATTACCCTGAGAAAGGTTCATATGTACAGAAACATCACATGGATGCTGTGAGTGATCATTTACAGCTGACAGCTTGTGTCCCTGATCTGCATCTTATCTTACCAGAAGTTAAATAAGGAACAACAGGAAATTCGCTGCTTATTAAAACATCTGGAAACAACAACCATATAACAGTACCGTTCACATACAGTATCTATATGGGATTTATATCTTTGATTACCTTGTAAATCATTTTACAGTCCTCTCCTTTCTCTCTCCCACTGAACGCTGGAACAACACCCGGGCAGCTTTGTCCTACAGGAAGGTACTGAGGGTGTTGTCCACAGTGGCCATGTGCAGGTACTCGGGATGCTCCTGCTCCGATTCGTGGGCCGTGTTGTCGTCGTCGCCGTCCTCGCTCGGACACAGGTTCGGCTTCTTCCTCCGGACTGACCCGTGAGAGCGGCGCTCCAGGCAGGACAAGATCATGTGGGCGAGGTCCTGCTGGAGCCGCTGGAAGTTCTCACTGGAAAAACCACACAGGAGAACATGATCAGAGGACCGGTACTGTACATCTAATGTATCCTGTACAATACAATAACAAATACATGCATCTATATTTACACCAGCATGTATTTATCAGCTATTATACGAATTACTAGTGCAGCCATGTTAAAGGAGTATTCCACCAGTTTATGGGAGTGTGTTTGTCTTACGTTGTGGGGGGAGTGGGGAGGTCGTAGTCCTCCCCGGTTTCACCCGTTAACCAGTATGTTGTCTCTGTTCCTTTGCCCTTTTGAAACACACACACACACACACACACACACACACACACACACACACGTTGGCATTGGGGTGTGTGAGCGACGTCAGCACACACATACACATTGTTGTCACAATGTTGTGATGAAAGCTCACCTTCAGATACGTTTCTCCTCTGATCTCGTACTCGAACCTGCAGTCCGTCCTCTGCAGGATATTAATGGTGGGCTGACTGACGTGGATCCGCAGGGCTGGAGGACACGACAAGACAAAACCACCCAGGCTCAGCTGCGGTTAATTGATTTAGCACAGTTGATTGATTTCCTCATCAGGGTCAGTCTTTGCTTGCACTCACGGTGTCCTGTGGACTCCATACGCGACGCCGTGTTGACCGTGTCTCCAAACAGACAATACCTGGGCATCTTCATACCCACAACACCTGCTGCACAGGGACCTGAACACACACACACACACACAGAGGAGAGATCAGATGGAGGTCGTTCAGACAGACAGTAGAAAAGATCCAGATGTCATGGAAAGCTCTAACCTGAGTGTATGCCGATGCGTATCCACACTGGGATGCCGGGCAGATGTCGGAGCTGGAAGGTGCCCATGAATGACAAGATGTCCAGCGCCATGCAGCAGATATCCACGGCGTGCCTGTTGCCATTTCTCCTCGGCAGCCCAGACGCCACCATGTAGGCGTCGCCTATCGTCTCCACCTGAGGAGAGACAGTGAAGAGCTGATGTCTGTGGCCTGTGGCGTCGCCCTCTGAGGCCTATCGCTGCGTCACTACCTTGTAGACGTCGTGGTGGTCGACGATGCTGTCGAAGCCTTTGTAGATGTCGTTGAGCATGTCCACCACCTCCATCGGCGTGCTGTACTGGCACAGGGTGGTGAAACCCACGATGTCGCTGAAATATATGGTGACCTCATCGTACAGCTCTGGCTCCACCACGCCGCTCTCCTTCAGGCTCTTCACCACGGGGCTGCAGCACAGACACAACAGTCACCATCAGTCACCATCAGCAACTTGTGCGTTCATTCGCCGTGATGTGGTTCAAAGTAAGGTGCGCAGACCCGGGGAGCAGCATGAAGTTGAGGCGGTCGGCCCTGTCCCTCTCGGCTTTGTAGAGAGCTGTTCTCTCCTCCACCAGGTGCTCCAGGTTTCTGGAGTACATCTGCAGACGGCGGATCATGTTGTCCATGTAGCTCTCGTTGTCCTGGTTATGGATTTTACTGCAGGAGGCAGGAATGAACAGGCACATGGTGACGCAGACTCTCTCTCACAGCGTCTGTGTGCTCCACACGATCCCATTATTACCTGATGATTTTCCCAAGACAGTTTTCCACCCTCTTGAAGTCGGGCCGCTTTTCCGGATCCTCATCCCAGCAGCTTTTTATCAACGTGTAAACCTGGGAGGCGAAGCTTGTGAGGAACATCTCAGAAGATACACAAACACAACTGTGAAGCCAGCTGCCTCACAAATGCCAACACCTCACCTCTGCTTCCTTCTCTGAAGCCGTCTCAAAGTTCAGATCCGGCCGGAAGTAGGACATGATGACTCTCGCCAGCCTTTCTGCACGGAAACACACAGGAAGCCATTAGTTCCCCGCAGGAAGTCACTCCCGTGATGATGACAGTGAGCTCTGCTGAGCCTTGGTTCTCATGTGTTAGTGTGCTACACCTTCTCGGTCGGAGCAGCACTCGGTGTAGAAGGTGCACTTTCTCAGCACTATCTCCTGACAGATGATGGCAAAGCTGTAGACGTCGCCTTTCTGGGAGGTGCCGTGTTTCCTCAGATGCTCTGGAGCCGTCCACAGGTCTGAGCGGCGGGGACAAAGAGAAAAGACCATCTATGACAGGGAAGGGGGGGGGGGGGAGTATGTCTTCTCCTGGAGGACGTGGTCTTACCGTTGCCGGGGCTTAGAAAGCTGTTGCAACCAAAGTCTGTGATCTTCACCACCATGCGATTGTCAACCACACAGTTGGTGGACTTGAGGCGTCCGTGCACCTGGATGTCACTGGTGTGAAGGTAGGACATTCCCTGCACAGCGGATTCACACACACACACAGGAGGCACTCGGGTCATCTGTGACCTGTGACCTTTTATTGACACTTGGCTCCATGGTAAATATGAATCTATAGATATCGGCTGATTAGCTTTAGGTGAGTGGTGTCTGGTAACATGTCACTGATGAGATACATTTAAAAGCTAATGGCAACCCCTCGACACACACACCTACATATTATGGTATGTGAGAGTTTGTGTCACCTTGGCGATATCGTACATGACGGTGATCTTGAACTCCCAGTCCATGAAGGTCTCCTCTGGGTATGATACCTTGTCATTCAGAACGTACTGCAACACAGGAACAGAGGACATCATGTATGTGTATGTGTATGTGTATGTGTATGAAATGAAGCAGCCTCTGGTACTTTGGAAGTAGTATTTGGAAGTAATTTGCAACATGTACCCTGAGCGACCCCTTCTCTCCATACTCAAACACTCCGAACACACCCTCATCCAACTTCACTGTGCCATAAAACTTTGTCAGGTTGTAGTAGTCAATGCGCAGGAGCTGTTAAGGCAAAGCCAAAAAGATATGGTGCATTGGCAAACATGGACAAATCATAATGAACTGGATAGAAATGTGTGTGTGTGTGTGTGTGTGTGTGTGTGTGTCTCACCGCGTTCAGTTCGATCCTCTGGGTTTCACTGAAGTTCCCGTCTGAATGTTTCAGCTCCTTCAGAATCACAACCTGAGGAACAGTGGAGCACCGCCAGGCCGAGCGGCCACATTACCTCCAGGTGTTGACCATGAGGTTAACGACTGATTGTGGAGCTGCAGGTGGAATCCTACCTTCTTGTCGTAAAATGCACGGCGGATCTTGAAATCCTTGCTTTTGCACTCGTCTTCAATCTGGTCCAGGCAGATAAGAGACATCTGTGACGTTTGACCATAAAGTTGTGGTGATGAATGGCGGTGGTTTATTTACCCTCAGAGACACCACGTTGACTTTGTCGTTCTCCAGCACGGTGACCAGCTCAGAGTCAATGTGTGACCAGCGCTTCCTGATTAGACGATCCATCCTGTTCTGTCTGCACGGGGGGGAAACAGCAGCCAACCCAACCACACGCAGAAATATGGACATGTGAGAAAAGTAGCGTTTAACAGCTACACACTCAGAAACTGTGTCAACGTCACAGTCTCTCACCTGTAGAAAATGAAGGCGATGGTGGCCACGACAACCACCATGACAGCCAACACGATGACAACGATGTCATGAGACGCTGTGCCTGTGAAAAACACACTGTTACAACTCAACCTAAACTCATGTACAGGATGAGAGGTCATACAAAGGTCACAGACACACAACTGAGTGATGCCAATAAACAACTGTCAGTCACGCCGACAGCAGGTATATTGTCTGTTTGTGCCCATGTGACAAGGGCAAGTTAATGATTATCTCTAGTGACACAGTCACACTGTGTGACCCTGTGTGTGTGTGTGTGTGTGTGTGTGTGTGTGTGGGGGGGTACCTCTGTCTGGCCTGGATTCAGGAAGTCGTTTCCCCCAGATAAAGGAAGGATCCGTCTCAGTCACACTGGTTTGGTTGTGTTCGGTATCGAATGTGAATAAAACCCGATACTGAGAAAAACATGAGAGGTGATAAAACGCTGTATGAGATTCAAGCCCATAATAATCATAATAATAATAATCACCGTCTGAAGGTAAAGTAATTGACACAGTCAGAACCTTGTTGTCATTGGTGGTGTAGATGACTGAGAGATTCACGTCTCGGTCTCCATGTTTGTCCAGCTTGTAGAATCCAGCAGTTCCTGAGCAGACATTCAAACAACTTTCTTCATAAACGCCGAGTCAACAAACAAAGGAATCCATCAACGCACACTCAGATGAAGTCAGTTACACACAAGCTTCACACAAGCTTCACGCAGCCTGCGGCGTTTAACACTCAGTCATCACGTCAGCGGGAGACACGAGTAGGTGACAGCTGTCGACAGCCACCGTCTGCGAGAGCTCAGTGTAATCAACATCCTGTCTGGGCCTCTGTTTCTATGGTAACACATGATGCTGTATCTTACCGTTAAAGGACGTGTTCCTGAAGTAGTTGGGGTTGACGAACTCCATCTGCTGAATCTCCGACTGAGACTGCTCCACAATCTCCGTCATCACCTTCCCTATCAGCAGCACCGCGTCGTGATACGCCGCCATGTAGTCGTTCATCTGCAGGAGAAGAGATTCGTCACCACGGTAACGGGACCGCTGACGTCGCACCTCAAACCTCCCGCTTCCTTACCGTGTCGTTGTCCTTCAGGTCTGCGTTGATTGTGTAGCTTCTGGTGTTGGGCATTGTCAGCACCAACACGTTCTTCATGGACGGAAGTGATGTTGTGTTGATGTAGTATTGATCACTGAGTGAGGAGGGAGAGATGCTGTTACAGGAAGTCCAACACCGCACAGGAAGTCTATCTTTCACTATCATTATTTAATTCAATCTCTAATCACCAGTCATCATTTCAGCGAGATGAAGTGAAGAATGAGCACTGACTTGAAAAGGTCGATGAGGATGAAGACGTTCTCGCTGCTGTCTGCCTCTGGGCTGCCGTTCTTCACCTCCACTACGTCCATCGGGGACCCACACATGATGAACACTGCAAACGCACAACGCAACAGCACAGACCCACTGTTGTCAAAGCACAGTTAGGGGGCGTCGACCCCCTGTTAAACTCCTCATGTCTGATTTCAACCTTGACAGGAAGTTAATACCAAACCCCAAACGTCCATTTTACGGCTGCATCAGTAAACACAAGAAAAAATGTCCTTTGTCTGTTCACGGTCAAACCATGAAGGTTCAAAGAGAGAAAACTGTAGTCAAGTTAAAACTAAACCTGAAAACAAAAACTGGACAGGAAATAATATATCCGAGCAGAAACCAATAAAACTGTTTGATGTTGTTTTGGTTCATAAACCTTTATTGTGTGACGTGTGTTTTTTTGTGTCATAGCAAACTGAACCATCGTTTTAATATCCTGCATTCGGGATTAAATTCTCCCCGTGTGCTGCCTGTGAACGCCTCATTTCACTTGACTTGTTAAACGCTGAATCGGCGCGTTCGGGGGGGGGCGACACTCACTGTTGCTGGTCCTGTTCTTGGGCGAGTTGAGAATGGTTTTCAGGTCCTCTGGTTTGCGCAGCACCACTCTGCTGACATTTTGGGGGAACTTGCTGGAGTCGGCGTCCAGTGCGTTTATATACCTGCAAAAGAAAGCCACCATTTTGTTCCAGCATCTTTCCTCCAGAGTGGACTGCAGTCAGGAGGCAGCTCACCAGAAGCAGTCCTCGGTGTTGGTCTGTTTCTTGTACACGTAGGCCGTCTTCCACTCGGGTTTGATTTTGTTGTTCGCCTTCCAGAAGTGAATGAAGAAGTCGGTGAGCTTGCGTGCGGGGGGCAGGAGGCGCTGCAGGTTGAGGGTGTAGTCACAGGACAGGCCGAAGCTCCCCGCGGAGATGATGGGCGTCCGCAGCTTCAGACCCTTCTCCGCACTGACAGAGATAGTTAGAGCCTCAAGATGGGGTCAAAGGTCAAAGGGAGGACCATCTACAAGTACTTACTTATTTATAGTAGTGCGGACATAAGAAAACATAACATACTCAACCATCTGGTAGGTGGCATAGGTGCAGGTGGGTCCCAGCACAGCACATCCCAGGTTGCCTGAGTACTGCAGCGGGAGAAAAGACAAAATCAGCAACACAACTTCATTGTGTGCGTTTTGTTTTGTATCTATTATTTATTACACTGATAAAACAGTGCAGCATCAGTGTGATAAATCTGAAAAGGAAATTAGGACAATAAACTGCCTCACTTAATCATGTGACATGTCAAACTATGTCTATGTGCACACACACACACACACACACACACACACATAGACATTCTTATAGTGAGTATTTTACCTGGTGCTGAGTTCATGGCTGAGTATGTGTCTATGGCCTTCAGGATTTCATCCTGCACAAACATCAGGCTCCAGGGAGACTCCTTGTCGTCCAGCAGGATCACGTTGATCGTCGTCCCATTCAGACACTGTCTGATGCCCCACCACGGCGCCGCCAGGACCCCCAGGGCGCACACGCACAAACACCAACTCCTCACTGTCACCGTCAGCGCTGACATCACTCTGCTGCTCGTTATCTTTGTGAGCCGTTAAATATGGTCCATGATCTGATGATGAGCAGACGTTCACAGCTGTTTTATCTCCAACAGGTTCCTCCTGTGTGTGGTAGCGAGTCCTGGTCTGTCTCTCTATGTGTGTGTGTGTGTGTGTGTGCACTTCCTATGTTCCTGTGTGGAGCCACACACACAAGTTGTTAATATACAACCTCTGTTAAAGACACAGAGGCAGGTCATATAACCTTCTCACTCATATTGCGCAAAGACATTACAACATTACAACACAGACACAAACACACCTATCTATCTATCTATCCATCTATCCATCTATCCATCTATCTATCTATCTATCTATCTATCTATCTATCTATCTATCTATCTATCTATCTATCTATCTATCTATCCATCTTGATATTTGTATTGTATTTCTATGTAATGAGGTTAAAGGGAGATGTACACATAACCATTATGTTGAAAATGTAAAACACTTTTTACATTTTTTCATTTTCCTGTAGTGAGATGTAGTGAACAAGCGAATGTTGCCTTCAGTTGAGTGGTTCAGTGTGTGTGTGTGTGTGTGCGTGTGTGTGTGTGTGTGTGAATGCTAATTCTATGTGTGAAACTCTGTTCCTATCTGTGGTTGCACTATAATAACTTTATCATCCAGCTAATAATTCATATCAGTGTCTCCAGTGTTTCATGCCAGGACACTTTCATAGTGTCTGGATATGTGTTTTCACACAGTGGGCCGTGTTTCCTCTGATGCATCTGTCCTGCTTTCACTGTGCAATTCTCATTCTCATTCTAATATTAAAACTCCCATTTATCTTCTTTTTCAAATGGTTGATTAAAATAAGGAGTGAATGTGTGTGTATGTGTACACACACACACACACACACACGCACACACACACAGCTGGTAAATCTCTACAAACAGCGCTGGAAAAGAATAGTGGGGAAGAAAGGAGAAGAGCAAAGGTTGGACACGGCCATAAAAAGGTTTACAGATAACGTGATGTGAGAGCTGCAAACACACACACACACACACGCACGCACACGCACACACACACACACACACACGCACACACACACACGCACACACACTCACTGTACATTTCCCATACATCCTCTTCTCAGCACAAACAGACTCAGTCACCATGACACTGAGGAAACCAACATGGACCAGGCAATAAGAGTTATAAATAAATAGAGTGGGATTGCAGTGGGATTGTGCTACAGTGCCATCCAGTGGACAGAAAGGGGACTGACAGTGATCCCAAAGCAGATACAGATTTTATACGTAATTCCCAGTCCCGGTCTCGAGGAGAACCTGGGAAAAATATAAACTAGAAGGAAATCAACAATAAAAGTCTTAATAATATAAACATAATAAAACTAATAACAACCACCTGTGCACACAGATGTGTGAATACAGTAGTAAGTTTTATTCAAACTGTATCTTCATGATAAAACACCCTCACAGTGACTTTGACAAAAACAGAAAGAAAACAACGGCGACAGTGTGTTCCTACATGATGACGTTCCTCCCGTGGCGAGAATCAAAGATGCATATATGGAGACCTGATGACTCAGCAGCTTACACTGCCTGACAAAAGAGCCAAAGTATCCTACATTCAAATAACAACAAATGGTAAAGAACATCAACAAAACCCCAAACAACAAAACTCATCACACAGTCATTTAGAGTTAGACAAGGATTATGTAGAAATTAGAAGTTTGTTTGGAAAGATTTTCATCTTTTTTTAATTTTGATTTTTTTTTTTTTTGCTTTTAGATGATGTGACGTATCAAAGGGTTTTTTTGTGTGTGTGTGTTTTTTACAGTGCCGTATCATTAGAGTGTATTCAAACGCACTTAGATTTGCACACATACTTAAAAATGCTGCAGTTAATTAGCAAACACCTGATGTTCTCATAGTTACAACTGAAAATAAATAAGTTAATAAATAAAGTTTTTTTTTAAACTTACATCACTCTGCTACTGCTTTTTTTTTTTGAATTCCTTAGCATCGTTTGTATGAAATGTACTTGACCTTCAGCCTAAAGGTCAGCAGCTCATCCTCAGCTTGGTCCACTGCTTTTTTTAATATGATGCTTACTTACCAACATTGTGGCTTTTGATTGCATAAGTCATTTAATGGATTAGTTCAACATCTTTGGGAAATATGTTTTTTTTTTGTCTGTCAATCTTTTCATCTCAGCAACAAAACAAACAAACAAACATATTTCCCCACAGCACAGTCGTCAACAAGTCGTCAAATCATCCACTGCATGAGAACTGCTGACTTTCACCTTGGTTTGACCTCTCCGCCCTCTGCCCCTCCACCTCCACCTCCTGTTTCCCTCCTGTTCCTC
>JAFBJQ010000866.1:218083-249292 GCA_016785345.1 Trinectes maculatus
GTGTGTGTGTGTGTGTGTGAATGCTAATTCTATGTGTGAAACTCTGTTCCTATCTGTGGTTGCACTATAATAACTTTATCATCCAGCTAATAATTCATATCAGTGTCTCCAGTGTTTCATGCCAGGACACTTTCATAGTGTCTGGATATGTGTTTTCACACAGTGGGCCGTGTTTCCTCTGATGCATCTGTCCTGCTTTCACTGTGCAATTCTCATTCTCATTCTAATATTAAAACTCCCATTTATCTTCTTTTTCAAATGGTTGATTAAAATAAGGAGTGAATGTGTGTGTATGTGTACACACACACACACACACACACGCACACACACACAGCTGGTAAATCTCTACAAACAGCGCTGGAAAAGAATAGTGGGGAAGAAAGGAGAAGAGCAAAGGTTGGACACGGCCATAAAAAGGTTTACAGATAACGTGATGTGAGAGCTGCAAACACACACACACACACACACACGCACACACACACACACACACACACACACACACACACACACACACACACACACACTGTACATTTCCCATACATCCTCTTCTCAGCACAAACAGACTCAGTCACCATGACACTGAGGAAACTAACATGGACAAGGCAATAAGAGTTATAAATAAATAGAGTGGGATTGTGCTACAGTGCCATCCAGTGGACAGAAAGGGGACTGACAGTGATCCCAAAGCAAATACAGATTTTATACGTTATTCCCAGTCCCGGTCTGGAGGAGAAACTGGGAAAAATATAAACTAAAAGGAAATCAACAATAAAAGTCTTAATAATATAAACATAATAAAACTAATAACAACCACCTGTGCACACAGATGTGTGAATACAGTAGTAAGTTTTATTCAAACTGTATCTTCATGATTAAACACCCTCACAGTGACTTTGACAAAAACAGAAAGAAAACAGCGGCGACAGCGTGTTCCTACATGATGACGTTCCTCCCGTGGCGAGAATCAAAGATGCATAGGAGACCTGATGACTCAGCAGCTTACACTGCTTGACAAAAGAGCCAAAGTATCCTACATTCAAATGACAACAAATGGTAAAGAACATCAACAATACCCCAAACAACAAAACTTATCACACAGTCATTTAGAGTTAGACAAGGATTATGTAGAAATTAGAAGTTTGTTTGGAAAGATTTTCATCTTTTTTTAATTTTAATTTTTTTTTTTTTGCTTTTAGATGATGTGACGTATCAAAGGGTTTTTTTTGTGTGTGTGTGTTTTTTACAGTGCCGTATCATTAGAGTGTATTCAAACGCACTTAGATTTGCACACATACTTAAAAATGCTGCAGTTAATTACCAAACACCTGATGTTCTCATAGTTACAACTGAAAATAAATAAGTTAATAAATAAAGTTTTTTTTTAAACTTACATCACTCTGCTACTGCTTTTTTTTTTGAATTCCTTAGCATCGTTTGTATGAAACGTACTTGACCTTCAGCCTAAAGGTCAGCAGCTCATCCTCAGCTTGGTCCACTGCTGTTTTTAATATGATGCTTACTTACCAACATTGTGGCTTTTGATTGCATAAGTCATTTAATGGATTAGTTCAACATCTTTGGGAAATATGTTTTTTTTTTGTCTGTCAATCTTTTCATCTCAGCAACAAAACAAACAAACAAACATATTTCCCCACAGCACAGTCGTCAACAAGTCGTCAAATCATCCACTGCATGAGAACTGCTGACTTTCACCTTGGTTTGACCTCTCCGCCCTCTGCCCCTCCACCTCCACCTCCTGTTTCCCTCCTGTTCCTCCTTTCCTTCAACTGTCCGAGTCACATGACGCGGCTACACGGACATCGGTTGTCTGACACTTCCCAAGAAGACAAAATACAGTGCTACAATATTAGGAAGTGAAAATGGGTGGCGCTCGTTACATCATCATGGCCTGGACTGAACGCGTGTATTCACTGCACATCATCTAGGCTGAAACGATCAACCTCAGATGATGAAACCATGACCTTCAAAGAAAAACATTCTGATACATTCCAAGCTGAATTTCAGACCCTGACTGTTACAATCACACATTCACCATTACCCTGTGATCAATAAGGCTGGCGCTCACTGCACTGTACACCGAGCTCTCCTCCCTCTTCCTCACACCTCATCTGTTCCCAGACTCCACCCCGGTCTATGAGCTGATGACCTGACCTGACCAGGTCTCGTGTTTGGTGCCTGGGTTCAGGTGGGTGATCACCACATCCACAGCCTGGATCTTCTGGTTCTTGGGAGGGATGGGGCAAACCTTGTACGTGACCTCGTCGCCCTCCATGGGCACATACTCTCCTTCAATGCTGTGGAGGGGAACACAAACCGCCACGCGTTTAGTAAAGTTGCTTGAAATGGTGATCTGTCCCTTTAAAAATCATTAACACACACACACACACACAGAGTGAGGTCACTCACTCAGAAATGTGGACAAAGATGTCCTCTCCTCCGTGTGAGGGACGAATGAATCCGTGACCCTGAGACCTGGAGAAGTTTTTACACACCCCTTTAAACACGGGACCTGATCTGGCTCGTACTGTCCTGCAGAGAACGACAGACAAGGACAGGAGGAGGAGGAGGAGAGGGAATCACAGCTCGTTAATATTATTATTATTATTAGAAAGAAAAGAAAACGATGATGATATAAAGAAGGGACCACTCGGCCTGTTCCTCCTACTCACGCTGAGTATGTGCGGGTGCGTTTGGTGGGCAGTGGGCTGGGCAGCTCTCCGGGCTGTGGCGGTTTCCTCTCCCTCTCCCAGACCCGGCTGCCCTCCCTCAGGAACGGGAAGGAGAACTGCAGCGGGGTGCGCGGGGAGGCGAGTGGCAGCGGGGGGTCCGGCGGCGAGGAGGGGTCAGGGTCTGACATCTTGACTTGTTGTGTGTGTTTTTGTCTGATGGCACAGGAGGAGGTTTACGCCTCCTGCATGGCAAGAGAGGATGATGTCTGGAACCCTGAAATAAAGGAGCGAGAGAGATACAGAAAGAGAGAGAGAGAGAGAGAGAGAGAGAGAGAGAGATCAAATGTTAGACGTTTACAATGAAACATAAACTCATGATGATGTAATAACAGTCCCCACGCAGGCGGCCTCCACTCGGCTCATCACACTTGACTGGATGAGTCAAGTGAGACGTTGTCTTACACAAACGACAACACTGAACACTGGTTTAACAACAACACACACGGGGGTGAGGGGGTGTGTTTTTGGTACCAGCTGACGCCTGCAGGCTGAACGTCTGACACTCGCTGATGGGATGAGTGTGTGTCACTGAGCCAATCCCACCGGCTCCTTTCAATATCTCAGACTAAATATAGCAGTGTGTATGTGTGTGTGTGTGTGTGTGTGTGTGTGCGTGTGTGTGTGTGTGTGTGTGTGTGTGTGTGTGGGTGTGTGCGTGTGTGTGTGTGTGTAGTGACACGGAGGCCACTGCATTTGAGACTGGATATATAACAGCATGAGTAACAGTTCATTATAAATAATATAAATATAAACACCACCCAGGTGGCAACAGGGGGCAGCACTGATGGATGACAGGGCATAAACATGGAGCTTCAGCCGTTCATCCACTTGACTGGTGCAGCTCGTCCTCCATTAGCCCACAGTGAGTGAGGCCGGTGAGTGAAAGGCTTCTTTGTGAGTCTTTGTTGTCACACGAGCTGATGACACGTTGAATCAGGACGGCGTCAAGCTGCCATTAAGATACAGACTAATCAATAAGTCAATCAGAGGCTGGGCTGAGGCAGGACCAGAGGAGACATGGACAAAAGGCCAGAGGCAGCTTCCTGTGACGGGAGGGGGGCTCTGTAGCCCACAGCCCCTCAGCATCAGCATGGGAGACACGTCAACCCCTCACTCACACACACACACACACACACACACACACACACACACACACACACACACAGCAGACAGAGACAAACGACAGTGTGTCTGGATGTGAGTCTGCCACAGACGCCTGCATGATTCGTTACCAAAATAAAAGCCCGTTTCCAGAACATTCTCACTCTGTGGCGGCGCGAGACGAGGGGCCGAGGTGACGATGATGATGATGATGCTGATGCTGATGATGATGATGATGATGATGCTCCAGCTGGAAAACAACACGGGAAGGCACAAAGGAACGCAGCAACCGAGGCGGTGGTTCTGGAATCAACTCTATCGATCAGATGATCACTTACAGAGCGGCGATCAGATGGTGATCAGCTGGTGATCAGCTGGTGATCAGCTGCTGATCAGCTGGGACGTGGCGATGATGTAATTGAATCCGGTGGAAGCTGCGGGGACACGCGGCGGATGGGTCAGTGAGTGCTGGTGCGGATGGAGGCGCGCGCAGGCGGAGCGAGGAGGCAGCGGGTGAGAGAGGGAGGCAGGGTTTGGGGCGGGTGTGTGTGTGTGTGTGTGTGTGGGGGGGGGGCACCACACTCAGCCCTTTGTTCTGCTCCTGTGTGGAAACGTCTCTTAATGTTTCCACTGGCAGAGTTTGAACTAGAGACTGACTGACCTGCACGTGGACGTGTTATTTTTTAAAATTAGTTAAATTCGTCATTGAAAAAAACAAAGTGTTTGAAATATAATAAAGTAAACGTGGCGTCTTGTGTTTACAGCTTCCTCATTCCTCCCTGACTGACTGCTTTATCGATCACTGGTTATCACTGAGAAGACAAACACATTTAGAAACAAACAGACCCCGACATGTAGCTATCAGATTTGACCACAGGAGGGCAGCAAACTAGATTGTAGTCGTTTACGGCAGCTTTGCCTAGTTGCTGCCCTCCTGTGGTCTAAAGTGTTACTACATGTTGGGCTCTGACTTGTTTCGGTGATTGAAAACTCCACCGGGGAAAATGGCTGTGTCTGTAAATGACACAACAGCTGTGTTGTTTGGTAGCACACAGAGTTCTGATTCATTCACGTGTGAAATGTGAAAAAAAAAAACACTCCATATATAAATAGTCTGAGCGTTATTGTTATTGTACTGTTATTGTGTGTGGATAAAGATAAGGTGTATGTTTTATAAGCCTTATCTCTGACCTGATTTTTTTTTTCCCGACAAGTATTTTTTTTTATCACAGTATGATAAGACATCATTGTCATCAACAATTTATGTTTTCCCAGTATTCAGCATTATGAAGGCAACACCTTCACACACAGGCAGGATTAGGATGCTACACTTGATGCATCTATCACTGTTTCAGTGAACTGATCATCGGCCAGTTGAGCATGTTGTTCACATGAATGACCACTAGATGTCAAGGTGGTACACTGAAGGAGCAGGTCTGCTATACAGAGGATTATGTCCTCAGTTTACAGGAATGACGTCACTGGCCCTGCAGTGGCAGACCTCCATCCATCCATCCACTCTTTTTTTCATCTCTTAGTGCATGAAATATTAACAAGCCTTATACAACCCTCATATTTTCCTCATCTCCCAGTATTAAGGCTCATTTCCTCTCCCCAGCTCCACTTATATCTTGTGTTTATGTGTGTTTGCATATAAGTGCGAAAAGCCAGGGGATGGAATAACAGCCAGGTATGTGTCAGCGCCACCTGTCAGGGTATTAGTCACATTAGTCACCCAGCACAGGTTACATATAGTCACTGGTGGTTAACCAGCTCCATTATTCAGTCAAGAAAAAGTTCTCACATTTCGCATTGTGGTGTAATAATGTGAATGCTAATGCTACAGAGACCATTGTTATTCTCAGTTCAAACTGTGTTTCTGAGAAACAATACCTACACTGAGTTATGGTATATTGCTGTTTTCAAGCAGCAGTTTGCAAACAAGAAAAACCTGTTTACATGTCAACGCAGCGTGGAGACGTCCATACCAACAGCGCACTGCGTTGGCCAAACAAACGCCTGGATGTTGACAGTATCAGTGGTATATGACCATGATGCTGTGATATAGGTCACACTGTGTTTACTGCTGCTGTGTAGCAGAGGAGACAGAGGATATGAACACGCTCTGTCCACTGTGTACGTGAGACAGCTCTCCCTCCCAGAGGACGTCTCACTGATGATGACACACAGTTGCTCAGATGGTTGCGTCACGGCCGGATTAGTGTGTTTTAGTTTGTGTGTGTGTGTGGGCGGTTCATTTCTGTTCTCAGTATATATTAATATATATATATATGTTTGTTTTATTGTGTTGTTTTGCTATCTGTGTCATTACCTCCATCGGTGCATTAATTCATGGTGGTGTTTACACTCAGGTACAGATGAGAGTGAATGCTGAGGAGGCTGTGTGTTGTGACCGCGTGGGCGAGTGAGTAAGTGTGGATGTTCCTGTTCTCTTGTCTGAACAAACCATTGTTAAACCACTTCCTGTGCAGCAGTTTGCAGCTGGACTCACATTGAGTAATCAGGGGAGAATTTGGATGTGTATACACACACACACACACACACACACACACACACACACACGTTTACAGCAGTTGATTTTCATCATAGTCTCAAACATGGAGGCTGAAATGATTTCGTAACATCTGTCTCCATCCACCCTTTTTTTGTTTTTGTTTTTGTTTGTTGGCCAGACAGGCTGGACGGCTGCACCACTTAGGCCGATCACAGGCCAGAGGGGGGAGGAGGAGGAGGAGGAGGAGGAGGCAAGTGTTTGTGTGAGGGGACACGAGGGGAGAGGAGGTGAAGGAGAGGGGGGGGGGTATGGGGGGGGGGGTTGGGGGGGGTCGGGCACGCTGCCAGCATGCAGCTCTGGTGTAAAAAACGAGGTCTGCAGCTGCAGCAACAGGCGAGCGAGGATGGATCCAGCTCTGCATTGGAGACTTTTCATCCCAGTCCCCACAGACGCTGATCTGCACACGACTGCTGTTCACACACACACATGTACTGCTGCTGTAAAACAACACAGGCAACAACAGGGTTACGTAACAACAGTAAAGTGTAAAAAGCAGACTGCACCTTGTTGTTACGCCTCTTATGAACCACAACGATAAATCACGGTGACAAATCACCACAGAAAGCCTCACCCGTCAGAGTGGAGATCCACTTCTCTCAGGTGGCCTTCAAACGGGACGCAGTGACATTCTGAGATGAATGGTCGACACAGCCACACAAAACTATTGCTGTGAGAGGAGAGAGAAGCCTCTTCCACTGGGATCCAACCTTCTCCATGACATGAGACAGTCACCTGTCTGTTTCTCCAGTGGACAGCAGATACGGGATGTGTTGGTGTGTTTACGTGCTACATGTGTGTCTTATTTGTAACCTATTGATGTACACTGTCGTTGCTCGCTTGCTGCAACGGCCTGACTTCCCACAGGGATCATTAATGTTTCATCCAATCTAATCGAACCCCCGCCGTCGCCGCCGTCACCGCCTCACAGTCAAGACAACAGCGCTGCGGCGCAGAGTCGGACTGGAACAGAAAATGATGTTTTGATGTCGACAGCAGACAGAGCGGAGCTCATGGTGGGTTCTAGGAATCAAACAGCCAGGGAGGAGCGTGGAAACATTATGTTGTGTCAATCTACCAGGCAGCATCAGAGCTGAGGATTCACTGAGAGGCTTCAGTGTGCAGGGATAAGAAGTGGCATCAAGACGATTGTCACAAAGGTTGAACACAAACTCAATGTGCTTTATATGGCCACTGTCTCCACTGTCTCCACAGTCCAGTCTGTCCAACCACACACACACACACACACACACACACACACACACACACACACACACAGATGGGGAACGAGGACGACGCTGAAAAGAGAGTAGACAGGGAAGCGAAAAAGAAAGAAAGCAACTGAAAAAAAAATCAGTGATGCATAATTTTATAAGACCCATCTGGCCTCTTTAGTGCCGACACACACACACACACACACACACACACACACACACACACACACACGCAGCTAGACTCAATGATGTTGTATTGTCGACACGCGTGCACAAACACACTGACCACAAATCATGCTGCTTCTGCGCCTCTCCTCCCAACAACGCCGCATAATACAGGAACAGAAACAGCACGCGTCTGTGTCTGTTCCTTCCCCTTGATGGTCACACGATAAATACACACCCGCAACACAGCTTCAAGTCAAAGCAGTGTGATGTATTGTTTTATCACTTTTGTGTGTGTGTGTGTGTGTGTGTTCAGAGCTACACATCCAGCCAGGCAGCACTGACACAGCAGTGAAAACAGTGCACATGAAGTCGGCTTTGTATCCAGCTCAGCCACAGAGGGACTGAGGTTACACACAGCTGTTGTCACAGACTCACTGCAGTAACACAGCGGGCTGCTAACACACACCACTGTTATTAAAGGTACTGTAGTGAAGCATAGCCATATTATTTTTGATACATTTACAAACTGGTGTATAGATGATAGAGGGTTGATTATAATAATACTCTCCTCTTCCTGTTTTGGTTGGACATGGCAGATGCACATCCTTCATTACCTGCTGGCAGACAGGTGTAAAGGTTTACAGGGAGCCAATCAGAATGCTCCAGGTATCATTATTCTAAAAACACTACTCTGTGCAATGAACATTTGACTTCATGAAAACTGCCACTGCAACTTTTTCTCAGAGTGACTCACTCTCCCCACCTAATGTGTGCCAGATGCTTTGTATGTACAGTATACTGTGTGTGAGTGTGTGAGTGTGTGTGTGTGTGTGTGTGTGTGTGTGTGTGTATGTGTGTGTGTGAGTGACTTTTCTCCCACCTCCTGCTACACGATGCAGCTTGTCTGGTGCAGAGCTGGAGTCTCCACCTGTGGAGGAGAACAAGGAGAGGTGAGGTGCCAGGTTACAAACATACCCAAGGTCACAGTGTCTGTTCTGCCAACCCCCCCACCCCCCACACACACACCATAAAGCCCCCCCTCCTCTCCCCTTCCTCCTCCAGTGCATTTTTTGTTGACAGAAAATTAAAGTTGCCACATGAAAAATTTAGGTCAAGCAAACGTATCAAACCCTTTTATTGCTGGACAGCAGCCGACCAGTAGATTCATGTTTGCAGAAGAAGTGACAGGTGTACTGATACTGTACCGTCTGTGACGGTGTTGTGTCCACACCATCTAGTGACCCAGAAAACAATGTCCTGGTTTTTGTGCAAGAGTCAGATGAAGTGAGCTGCATCACTCCACCAGTGAGGGTGAAAGCTGAGCAGACGTGGTACGGGAATACGTTTGTGTTTGCTGTAAGTGTCGATGTCACAGAAATGATTTATATTTGTTTACATCAACACTTGGAGTCAAAAGAGGAAGCGGGTGATTAGCACGCACACTTATACCAGTGACCACACAGGCTGTTTTCTCAAAGAGACTGTGCTAAAGATGTCATCAGACTTAAAATGGTGTCTCTAAATTATTTTTGCATAAGGCCAGATGATGGCCCACCACAGCATCTGTAATGCAATGCTATCATTAACGCATCAGGTCATCATCGACAGGAATGGCAGCTTTAAAGGTCTGTACTTACTGCTGCTGCAGCTTCCACGTGCTCACATGCCGAGCGCCACTCGATGCCAAATAGTCGCCATTCACCCGAGCTCTCTGAATCTCTCCCAGCAGCTCAGAGACGGGCAGAGTGGCACACAGCCTTCAGCAGAGGGTTCCGCTTTTATTTCCTGCAGAGGAAGAAAGAGGCAAATAGTGAGCTGAGGACAGAGAGAACTCTGTGACCCTGCTTTACCACCACCATCACCACTACCACACCACTGGCATGAGGGCGTGTGTGTCTGTGTGTGTGGTGGGTGTTTATCCATGGTGATTGCATGTGTGCGGACAGCTGTTGTTTGTTTGTGTTTACATGTAGAGAGCCGTGGATTCAGAGAGTTGCAGATAGAAACGATCGCAGAGCTGGAGTTCCTCTTTCAAAAGCTTTAACTCCATATTGGCTTTCATCGCTGGCTCGTCCATCTTTGGCTGCGGCGCATCAGTCGAGCTGCTTCGTTCTCAGTAACGCAGAGCAAGAAACAGACGGAGGATCAGGAGAAGATGTAAAGGTTATTTGAACAGGAGTTTGTCGTCTGGCTGGGTAATGATATGAAATAAATATAATAAATAAATAAGATACATCCATCTTCTTAGTGTCATTATCTCGACTTCTCTCAGTCACACTCACACATCCCTGTATATGACAGTTTATGTGAGTCTTTAAACTCTTGTGTCCACATTCACAGAGCAGTAGAACCATGTCATTAGATTGACATACAATATTTATTTAGGTTCACAAAAATGATAAGTTAATTATCAGGTAGTCCACAAATATTGTGGGAATGGTCTCATACAGTCATACAAGGGGGGAAACATACATGAGAAACCATTGAGGAACAGGCCCACCGAGAAACGCTCTGATTTAACCAAATAAAGTATGAAGCATGGAAACAGGATGAACTCAAACATTAGTTTAGTCTAAATAACAAAAACAAACTTGGTTATTTATTATTATATCCATATTTTTTTCTAATCATCTTTTAAAAAAAGACCCTCAGCTATTCAAAATATCTCTTCGTACTCTCTTTCTCTCTGCTTTTATCAAATGTAAAAATAATTCAAATTCAAGGGACAAACTAAAAAGGGGGCAGACCCTGCATTTAAAATATTGCCGTATATCAGGGTCATCCCTGAACTGTCCCTCAGCAGTATCAGTGGACCAGGGACTGGTCAAAACTTGAACCTACATGTTGTAAAAACCCCTCTCTAGTACTAACTGAGGGTAAATATATATACTGTATATCTGAAAGTAGTCTGTAGTGTCCCCAAATAGCTTGTGGTGCCAGCTGCCCCATACCCATTTTCTTCTCTTTTGTTTCTCATATTTAACAAAACACTTTCCACTACTGCATTTTTTTAAACTTTGGGAATAACACCCAGCACCCCGCCCTCATCTGTAACCCCACACCCTCCCATAAACACGTCTCGACCTCATGTATGTTTGCTACAAAAGATGTTACACATTATGAACACATCATGCAAAGTGGCAATTCTGTTTTACAAAGATGGAGTAGTCGGGTTTTTTGTTTTTCTGTTGCCATTTTAGGTACGTTTGAGTCACTCTTTAAAAAAAAAAAATCAACCTTGAGTCCCACCCAAGTTCAAAGCCACTTCCCTAAACCTTTCAACAAAACCAGGGCAATTAGGATTATAAACTGTATTAAACCGTGACTCTGCATTTTTTCTTGTAATAACCAAAATATCCAGTGGACAGCTGTAATCTGAGTGCAGGCTTAAAACTGTCAGGAAAAAGTCATTGCTTCTAGAATAAGTTACATAAACCAGAGTGGCTGCTGCCTTTAAGAAAAAACCTTTAAAAATATGTCCTGTGTTGGTGGTGGTTGGTTTAAGAAGAATCCCTGATTGGCTGAAAGAAGTCAGGTGACCACCAGGTGAGGTAAGAGAAGTCCCACCTTTGACGATGGGAATGACACTATGGAGGTGTTTCCTCTAGATGCTAGTTTGTGTGTGTGTGTGTGAGTGTGTGTGTAAATACACTGTATATGTGTGTGAGTGTGTGCGTATACATTTTTGATTACAAACTTGACCACCCGCTCACATGCGTACACACTCACACTCAAGTGCGTGATGATTTTTGAGTCAATCTAAAACACTGCATTGCAAATTCCTCTCTCCCCATGCAGGACAGACAGTTACAGAAACACAGAACACCAGTGACAAAAAACACTGGCTAAAAAGATGAAAAAAACAAAAACCAAAAACAAAACTAAACAAAAAACAGAAAATTAAGTTTGCTGCCTTGAATGTCCTTGAACATCACGATGAATCCTTGGGCATGACAAGTTTTTTTTCATTTCTTTTTTAGTTTAATAATATTTTTCTTATCTATGCAATTACTTAGGAAAAACTAACAAAGATTTCAGTTGCTCTCTTATTACTATGTGTGCGTGTATCCTTTTTTTTTTCCTTCTATTTTTGTATTGACATTTGCATTGGTTTTCTCCTCTTCTTAAATTGTCCATGTTGAGTTTTTCTAAGTTTGCGTAGTTTTCATCTCTTTCCATTCTGTCCATCTTTCGGGAGAAAAAAAGACCAAAACCCATTTTTACCCCAAATCCCCATTTTTACCCCACCCTCCCTGTTTTTCTACCCCATTTCCTTCCCTCCCTGGGGAGCAAGGGGGCCTTTCAGTCCCGTGTGGCCCTTCATCTCTCAGCCTCCATTGCTACACTAGCCTTCTGCTCAGTGCCCGCATGCGGGTTAACGCCCGTGGGCCAGGCAGGGCAAGGCTGTGTGGGGGGCTGCCCCTGAGTCCAAAGTCCTTGTGGCGGTTGCGGCACACTGGGTGAGACCCCCCAGCCGCCCACCTGGGGAGGCGGGGGTGAAGTGGCCATTGAGGCGGCCATTGGGCTGCCACCGCTGCCACTGTTGAAGCTCTCGGACGCCTTCAGCCGCGAAAACATGGTCAGTGCGTCTGGGAAGTTGGGGGGCGTCGCTGGTGTGTTGGCTGGGGTGCACATCTGGAAATGAACAAGGACAGAGAGTGATTAAACCCCAAAACGGAATAGTAAAAAACTCTCAATTGAGGTGCTAATTAAAGCTGACACAACCGTTTGAGTGATAAATTAGTCAGTCAAAAAAGGTTATTGCCAATACTCTTTATAATTAGTACATGATCACAGAGCACAATGTAAATTGTAATTGTAACAGCTGATTACAAGATGTGATAAATAAAAATAAATATCTTGCCAATGTCCAACAAGCTCCAAACAACAGTATTCAAAAACATCCATGAGAAAAAGCAGTCTGCACCCGTGCTTATAAAATGGATAATTCTCTCAAAGGAGGCAGTGTTTTGTGTAACTGAAGGGAAATTTAGGGGAATCCCAGACACACACTCTCCCAAGGGGGTCCTGATGGTAACACTGAAGTACTTTGTTTACATCTAGTTCCTGTTTCAAATGTAATCTGATTTAGTAGAGTAACTGAACTTGGTCAGATTGAGAATAACAGCTAATTTTGGTTTGCAAAATATTTATGTCCAAAAACACAAGCCTCCTTGGCCTTGTTGCAGTCCCCCGTGCTCTGACCTGCCCCGACCCTCCTTTGTGCCAGCGCTGTTGTTGTTCTGCTGCCAGGAGTTCCTGTAGTGGCACACCCTGAGCTCACACAATACACCCGTGGGCCAAAAACAACACTGGAACTGATACCTTGAAGCTAACAGGCCACGTGAATAACATGCTTAACTGTTCAAATACAGAACGCCACCATCACCATCATCTTCATCATCAGCACGGTCCTCACTCTCTCAGCTTCTCACCCACTGCTCCATGTCCTGCTTCCTCTTCTGTGTCGCCATCCATTTATGACCAGGAAAAAAACAACCTACTGTATTCCACAGGGAAACAGGTGGAGCCAGGAGGCTTGATATCTAAAAATAAGAACCTGGGCTGCGAGGCTAACAGCCAGGCACTCAAATTGCAAAATAATCCTGAATCACCAGACATAGAACTTGGAAAAAATACAGCTTGGCAACTTCTAAGTATTTTAATAAGATCGCATTTACTTATGATTCAGGAAAAACGATGATTCAAAGACACAATGTGGTACACGCCTGGATTTGATTTGAAAACAACAACTGTAATCGTGATTACATTTTCATTTACCCTGCAACAAAGGCCAGATTTTTTCAGGTTCTGTTTAAGCAGACAGGGGGTGGATTTTCTGGAACTGGGAGTCATCACCTCCATTAATCAACTACTGGGAACAGCAGCTGCTGTCACATATGAACACAAGAAAAAAAACGTGAACATGCTGAGGAGGAAGAAAAGCTGCAAAACAACATTCTCCTTGCTGACAACCAGATCTCAGGCTGACCTGCAGTATCTAATCTATCCTTGGCTCAGTCATCCACAATTCTCAGATTGAGAGCACATGCAGCCTTCGGAAAAAAATAAACAGAGAGACAGGAACACCACTCCTCCCTCGTGGGTGTAATTGGACTACCTTGCCCCCTAAAAATGCTGTGGCTTGCAGGTTGGTCCTGCAAATAACACTGAAGCCATGCCGAGCTGAGCCGGACCCAGCCGGGGGCTCTTAGGGTGGCATGCTGTTATGAAAGGTGAGCGTGTCCACTGTGCACTCTGTCAGGAAACGCTGGCTCATGTCTCTGAGGCCGTTTCCTGTGGTAAAAAGACACCCTGGAATGCTGAAGTGACCTCTGTGATCCTTCCTCTTCTCGACAGGCAGCGGTGGAAGTTGGATCTCAGAACCCTCATGATCACTGTGCGTGTGTGGCAATGGGGTAAAAACAATAGATGCCTCCTTGTTTACTGCTAAGGGGTGGACAATGAGCCAAGAACACAGAGACAAAATTGTCCGCAGAGACCTCTAAATGTGACGTACTCATCCATGAACACACACACGCGGACACACACACACACAGACAAGCAGGTATAAATATACACCTGGAGTCAGTTGTACAGATTTTTTATGTGTTCCACTTTACATTCAATAGTTAGACCCCAAACAATAAGGATGAATATGGGAGGCTGATGACAAAACCATGCGTGCTTCTCACAAAAGCCCACCTCACACTCCTCCACTCATAAAACACGACAACGCGCTTCTACTGTATGCGTTTGCAGTCTGTGCAGGGGACCTTGGACGGAGTCATAGACGCAGACGCCATCGACCCACAGGGAAGAGGATCTGGTCCAAAGACACAGCAGCTGTCTTCTCTGCCAGGCAACCAGGGTTTGGATCTGACTGCTTATCTGACACTTTGTCACTGATAAATGCTTCAGCAGAACTGTCTGTTTTTGTCCTGGTACTCCCACCCGCACACACACAAAGAAACATACATAGAGATAAAGCTATATCTACTACAGTGAGATGTTTTTATGCCTGCTGCATTACAGCACAAGACCTGTCTGTTGTCAGAGCAGACAAAAATAGACACCTGAGGTGAAACCTGCAGGATTTCCTACACACAGATTAAAGCGCTGCTGTGGTATAGCACATAGAGGATGCAAGTTACTGCGTGTTTCTCCTTTATGTGCATTAAGCAGCCAAGTAGCATATTGGCTGCTGCTGCATTGATCCGAGGGCAAAGAAAATATTGCAGGAGTCACCAAGGCTGGTGTGTGCATGCTGAGGGTCGGATCCATCTGGCTCTGAAAAAGACAACTGACAGGCACGTATGCAGTCAAAACATCAGTTAATTATTCATCTGAGAAAATCACTTGAACACACACATGCACACTTAAAGAGGGATTGTGGTTGGGTCACGCTTGCGCACAATGTGACTACAAACATGTGACCTTCCGTAAAATATATGTGCGACTTGGTTATGGAATATGTTAAAAGACACACAGCAGCGGGTGCGTTATTATATTTGTTCCATCTCATTTATACAGTTGAATTATTTTCTATGGCCTTTTTGCCCTATTCATTCAAGACTTGGATTCATTTTCTCCACTGCTTATGCTTTTAGAGCCACAGGGGGAGATGAAGACAAAGATGTACGATATCAGTAATGTGCAGGGACAATATTAATATGGTAAATTTCATTAAATGAAATTAAGACGTCTGTTTTTTAGTTTAACAAGCCTTACATTCAATTCCTATTTAGAGGAGTGAGGGGGAAAAACACTCAGAAATATTTGTTCAGCCAACACAAAGAAATACAAGCAGATGTTTACAACATCACGCTGAGGACATGACAGACTGTGTAACAGCACATACAACACAGAGTGTATTACAGCAGGCATTTGTTCGAGAGCTACAGATGGAGAGACGGGGGGAAATAAAAGACGGCGAGAAGCCGTTTGTGTTCAAAACAGAGCCAACAGAGAGAGGTTGTCATGGGGACTGTTGTTATGAGGAAGCAGTACAGATCTCCTGTTGATGGGATGAGGTTGAGGCAGGCCTGGCTCCGCGGCCACCGCGGCCACAGCGGCTCGGCCCTGCCTGCCCTCTCTTTGAGTCTGTTTGCACAGCCGTGCACGAGGAACGCACGTCTTACTAGGGGTGACCACTCCAAACATGCCTGGCCCAAGCCTGCCGTGAGGCTCCTCAACCTTTAAAACACTCCTCCGTTTATGTACATACGAGCATGTGTTTGTCCACAAACACAGATGAGCTGGAGTTATTTCCAGTCTCAACCGAACACGTTCCTCGGAAATATGAAGTGTGTGTCCCTGCCGAGCAGGAAAGAGAAGCTTTCTTCTGCTCTTGCACATTTGTGAATCCAGGTAAGCCTCGTGACCCAGACTGACCTCCTCCGTATAACGTTTACCTCAGTGATTAAACTCTGCACTCCTCACACACACACACACACACACACACACACTAATCTCTTGTCAGACTCTGAATGTTTCTGTCCAGCTGTCACAGGAATTTTAAGCCAAACTTGTGGTAAATCAAATGTAATCTGCTTGTTTCCATTAATTTAGTTGCAACATATAACCACATTTGTTTACTGAACAAAATGGACATAATTATGTAACAACAAGCAAACAGCTATCGTCCAGAAATACATTCATAGCAGAAAGATATAAACAAGATATAAACAAACTCTATTCCTCCTTTTAAACAAAAACTTTAAACAATGATTTTTTTTGCAATGTTTCTATTTGGATGCAGTACATTTTGCAGAACAAGATGAATTCCTTCTCTGTTGTGAACATTAATTTGAACCTATGACATGTCTGTTTTTTCTCTCTGTTCTCTCGCTTTTTTCTCGCTTTCCTCTTCCTGCACTCTGCGACTCGTTCAGCTCACACATTCTTTATCAACACTTGCAGCAAACGGTGCTAAGAGATCTGTGAGACACGAGAATGACGGCTAAACATGCGGCTTAACATCCCCATCCTCAGTCCTGCTTAATTATTTGAACTATATCTTCTGTTTGGATCGTAAAATTGAATTTGCTGTTTGACGGACGGGTTCACGCTTGATAGAAACTGACAAAGTGATTTTCTCTAGCTTAAAATACATCCATTAATTGACAGAATATGTATAGTTCATTACAGTTTCAAAATTGATTTTGGATATTTTTCAACATTCTGGAATTTCATCCATTATTTCTAGAATCATAGAATCAAGGGAACGTTCATTGAAATTGCTAATAACAGAGAGGACTATTAAAGGGCATCTCTGAGGTGTAAAGCTGAGGAAAAGAGTCTTGAGATATAAAGACGAGATAAAAAACTGCAGATCATATCTCTACTAAAAGCCGTTAGGTGCTGGGTTACACACGAATCAGTCTGAATCAGTATTTGGAACGTTCACATCCTGCAGGTTGAATAGTGTCTGAAACATTCACTGTTTTCATGTAGTTTGTTTGAACATGAGAGAACAATGCCATTATATTTGGGCAACGGCAACAATGGTGGCTGTCAATAACACTGAATTACAGTCTGTTCGACCCAATGCAATGTGAGCACAGACGTCACCCCCCTGAATGGTGACCAGACAATGTGATGTCAAACTTGGCGTCATTATGATATGAAATGTCTCTACAATAACTTAGACAGAGAGCTAAGGCTATGGGAACTGGAATTGGATGTTTTGACTCCAATGTGATTCACTAATCTGTAACCGTAAAAGAGTTTACCCAAAGTATATCTTATCGATATACAAACATATACTTATTGTTTGGCTTAGAGTAAAGGTAAATGTATCACAAACAGATACCACAAAACAAACATTTCCTTTATGGACAAAGACTGACTGTAAATGTAACTGCAGTCTCATACAGTTGTTTGGCAGGCATTAGTATTATTATAGGGTTGGTTTGGTTGGTAATGGGTTCTCTGTGCAAATGAGTGTTAAAAAGAAGAGAAAGACAGATGAACGTTTACCGAAATGAGTGAAAGGGGAGTGAGAGACAGAAATGGCGGTGATAAAACAGGAGCTGATATAAAATGTAAAGAGGGGAAGAAGGAAAGAGAAAAACAGAATAACAGAGATTTGGCAGACTGAATAGACCATTAACGGTACATGATTCTGCCTGCTTGTTAAATATTTATTAAAGGCTCTTATGGTGTGTGTAGCATAGCACTGCTTTTCTTTTGCTTTGTTTTGGTGCAGCAGCTGGATCCCAATGCAACCATGACCTACAAAGTATAGCAAGTCAAATATCCTCACCAGAAAAAAATGACAACAATACATAAATAGGAGTAACAGTTTCATCGGTGTGTTTGCTAGAATCCTCTCCGAGCTGCACATGGAAATTTACCAGTCCTTAACACATATACTGGGGGTTTTGCACGAGTGTAAATACGTTAAACCGAAACCAGACCAACAACTTTCTGCGTCTGTCTTTTATTATCACATCGCATAGTTCACGAACATGGAGGTGCCAGTCAGGTTTTTATGGGAGTGGCTGGATGTCAGAAGTAGATGTTTCTTTCCCAAAGAAAATGAAGGGGGATGACAGGTGCTATTGAACGTTTCAAGTGGCCGTTTCCCTCCCCTTCGCCTTCCTTCCTCACCCCTGACCTCTCACCCACCTTCTAGCAGCTGAGCCAGGGTCTGTGTGTGTCTGTGTGTGAGTTAATATTGTAAACACACAGAGCAATGGCTACATTCGAGCTCACTAAGAACTCAGTTGATCATTAGCCAGACTGTGCTATGTTTTCGTTTATTTTCAGACTCTGTACGTTAAAGGGGAGGAGAGAGAAAAAAAGAGTAGAGACAGAAAAAGAAAACTGCTACAAACAGAAGAAAGAAGACCAACTGCACACATTGCACTGCTCACAACAATGGCTAACAATAGGTATACAGTAGCCCACTTGAATCTAGATAGGTTGGCCTGTCGACTGGTAACAGGCTGGCAAAAGAAACTACTGGGCCGAAGGTCATCGGGAGGTGGAACAAAACACGAGTGCTATGCACACACTCCGGTTCAGCTTGCCAAAAACATATCTGTCTCAAACATAAACATACACCTCAGATCCAACTTAGTCTTTCACCACACATGCAACACATATCTTAGGATTCACTATCTGTCACTTTCAGTTTCAGTCAAAACCACCAAACATGATCTGAGGGCATACAATGTATGTGTGTGTGTCTATATATGTATATATATATATATATGTGTGTGTATATATATATTTATGTGTGTGTGTGTGTGTGTGGATATGCTGGCCACTGCTCACAGGTGCAATAGCTAACCTGAGAAACAGACCAAGGACACCTAATGTGACAACTCTCTCTTTTTGCAACAGACAAGGTTTCCATACCCCGAATGTCACAACGTGACGCCAAGAATCACTGTGAAACACAATCTAACTACACCGCTCATAAACACATCTGGTCCTTAAAGCCATCCCACATGGATTCCCATTCTGTGTCCCCAGAGCCAAAGTCTCTCAGTTTTTCTTTCTCTCTTTGTGTGTGTGTGTGTCTAAGAACATGCCTTTTTTTGTGTGGTTAGAGTTCTGGGAAGTTGTGCTCCTGGAAACATGCAGGGCAACATGTTGGAACATGCAGAGCACAGGCCAAGCCTCTTCAGATGTGGTGAACTGCTTGGCATGGCTGTACAATGTGTTGGTACAGGCACACGCACACAAACACACAGGCACACAATGAGAAAGATCCAGACACATGAGGATGCACAACCATTAACAACATTACCAGATCTAGACACGATTAAATCTGTCTAAGTCTGAAATCTGAGACTGGCACACTAAGGGCAATATAACTGCACACACACTTACTCATGAAATCACATTCAAATACCCAAACAGTGGAAGAATATAAACTGGATTTCACCCCGTTCTGCATTTAATTACCTCCGTAAGTGAAGGGTGCAGCAAAACAGAGAAAACCTTGTATGTATTGTGGCACAAACACAAAGCAGCACTGTTTTCATTCAGTTATTGCATCTTCAAGTCAAATACCTGCCATCGCCCTGCTATTAGCCCATTTCAGCCTTTTTGTTGGGCAAACACCCTTCGACACATGTTTTCATTAATTCCTCATAGAGAAAATATAAAACAGACGGAGTACATTGATCATGTTGTTGTGCTGTAATTTATAAGGCTTCCTCTCGATGAACACACAACACACAACACACTTTTGTAAGATGACATCTCATATAAATGAGAAAACTTTTCACTTCTACAAATCCTTTTAAACCACACCTAGACAACCAAAACAGATGTATGCAGTAACTAAAAACAAACTTGCTGAAACAAAAAACTCCTCCTCTCTCACGGTGGGTGTTCGTATTGCCAGGAAACAGCCTTTAAACAACCTCACACCCACTTTTATCACTTGCCCCACCGTACCCAATGCTGTTCAGCTACGTCACTGTACCCGAGCAGTCTGACCTGAACGTTGTCCTTCATAAAAATCACAACCTCCTTCACCTTTGTGCGTCAGGCCAGTGATGAATGGTAATTACAGCACAATAAAAAGAAAGCTTTCGTTCAAAACATGGGGCTGTTTCTTCGTGATTCTGTGGGCCGGGCCAGGTTTTACTCAGCAGTAGGAGGAAACAGTAAAAGTTCTTTGAATGAATATAGCTGAGATGACTAAGTGCTTATATTTAGTTAATAGGCTTGTCTAAATAAGAAACAGAAAAAAAGTTTGATCCACAATGCTCCGTACAGAGCACAGGACTTAACAAAAGAGGGAGGGTGTGTCTTTGTTTTCACCTCAGTACAAAAGCATATGAGAGTGACAGCAAGACACAGACATGAAGTAAGGGGGAAGATATGATTCAAGACGGAAAGTAGAACTATTTCTTAAGTGGATCATTTTTATTACCCTGACCTAGTAAGGACAACACACTTTTTAACAGCGTAGTCATGACTTCACTGCGGGGCTGCCACATGATGGTCTCACAGCAGTTTCTTTATTAGTCATAACTCTAAAAGAAATTACACGCATGTGAACCAGTCTTTGTGGCAAAGTTAGTTTGTTTCCAGGCTTAGTCACATGATGGGGGTCACATGTTCCCAGAAAACAGTGGAAGTAACCCAGATGGGCTACTTCCTCCTCTGTGGTCACATGAGGATTCATTCATATTATTGTGCCTGTGTGTGCCCCACATGGAGTGATATAAGTCATGGAAACACTGACATTTGTGTGAGTGGATGATGAAGTGTTTTTAAGTGCTTTTCCTTCCACTAGGACCAAAGACACTATTTCCCAAAGTTGCTTACGTGTACAAGAGCATCAAGTTGTACGAAAATCTATGTTTTATATACAAGAAAAAAAATTACATACAAATAATCTATCTATGATTACTATTCATTGAGGTAAGAATACATGCATGAAGGGCATTTTTGACAGCTGAGATTCCAACCATATAAAACGAGATTGTAAACACTGTGTAAGAAATAACTAAGTTTACATGGGCAAGAGCCACAAGCACCAGTAATACACATTGTGCATTCATAGTGTGAGTGAATATGGTAAGACATTGTTCCCCATGTAGCAGTTGCTTTGAGAATGGCACTAAAACAAAAGGACACAGAAAGGACGTGGTCATACAATTCCCTAGGGGGACATACAGTATGGATGGGAAACTGAATTCTTGAGCCGAACGTTTTGTTTCTGTGAACAGGGAGAAAAAATGGTAGTGATGGACGGTGGCAGGAGAAGCAAGAGCGCGGGGAGTAAAAAGACAGGGTGCTGTGTTTTACGTTGTACTGGACCCCTTCTACCGTGAAAGGGTCCATTTTGGGACGGTGCGAGCGCTGCATCCAGTAGGAATGTTGTGCGGTTGCAGCGTTCGTGTGGGCAGGGTGTGTGTGGAGGAGAAAACTGGGAGCAGACAGGGAGGGGTTGCCTGAAACAGAGAGCTGAGGTTGGACTGAGCTTAGGGCCTGGGTATCCATCATGGAACATACTGTAGATGTTCATGACTTCATTCAAAACACAGAGATAGAAAGAAGAAATCTTTTCAAAGAAACAATCATGAGGCTGTATGACTCTCACTTTAACACATATAAACACGGGCAAGCAAAAATAAATAAACTGTTTTAAACGCAAGCCTGTGAGGAGATTGTATCTCTTATACGTCATGTGCCAAAGCAAAGGCACTCCCCTAGGTCCAGGACTGTTAATGACAGGAGCTCTAGCTAAATCCTAAAGCATTCACAGTATTACAAAGGACTGCACTCGTGAGGAGACCAACTAACCTCACTATTTGATATTTGATACAGGAGACAATGCACAAATTATGTTTTAGCAATAGCTCATGTAAACAAAGTCAGACTCTGTGCTGTTTGTTGCAGATTCCTACAAATCCCAACCAAACAAGTTTTGTTTTGGAATACAAATGTATTTATTAAACAATGGCATTTTGCAACTCTAACATGGTTTCTTTCTCATTATGCCAAATTTTAACAGAGAAGAATTCAGCCTCATACATTGTGTTTGGGCTTCAAAAACAGAAAAAAACATAAACCAGCTCACTGAACACCATCCACAAACCCAGTGACCTACATGATGTCCCAACCTGCGAGGCTGCCAAGAACTGCCTGTGTCTACAGGCTATCTGCTTGGCCCACTGGGGCTGAGGTGAGCCCTCTGGCCCAAATAAAACGAGTTACAGCTAATGTTGAAACATAAAGCACTGACACAACTTTTAGTGTAAGACAACTCTAACTTAATGTTATTTGTGTTTACTCAAAACTGAAGAAGATAGCACAGGAGGGCAGAGAGAGAGGGGCAGAGGGAGAGGGGGGGTTGGGAGTGAAGAGTGAGAGCGAGAGCAAGCAAAGTGGATTAGATTTGTATACCAACGAACACTATGGCCCAATAAGCCGCAGGAAGGTTGGACACGCTGCCCTACTGTAGTACTGTTGTGACTCACACACAGACACCCACTCCCTGCGTTCATTAAATAAAAATACACTGTTGAAAACAGAAGCATGCACATGAAAGCACGTTAACAAAAAAAGAGGATGTCAACTTGTGATTATGCAAGACCTGGTGCAGGAGGTGCTCCACATTCTGACTTTAATTATCCAACATCTGCAGCGATCGAGCTTGGGCCTGTATGGCAAACAGTTTATTCTCTAAATTGAAGAGACTAATTGAATGGATGCCTGAGTTACTCTTATTTGGTGATCTGGTCAGAGAGAAGTTTCTGGTTTTCTTTCTGAAAGTAAAGCTGTGATTAAAGCGATTCATCATGGCCAGCCACTTCCATGATGACTGGTGATATTACACAAACACCGTGAATGTGAAAGTAACACGCACTTACACACTAAACAATGAAAGTGAATCCTCTCTACCCAGTCTCTCATTCCTTCAGAAATACAGCTCGTTTGGTGATCTTCTTTACCATGCAAACACTGAGCCAGACTAACACAAACGTTGTGCGTCTTCAGATAAAGATTTAATATGTGATCAACAACTTCACCCAAAATCCAATCACATTCATGTCAGGCTCTTCCGGAAGCCAGCTGTTGCTGGATGCTGCCATGCATACAGCTGCAAACAAAGGCTTGTGTGCTGCCAAAGTGGGCTGCTGCCTAAAGCCCAAATACTGTGAGTGTTTCATAACGTCCAACCCCTGTGTGTGCTTGTGTGTGTGGAGAGTCTCCTGCAGCCCTAACGCCTTCCAGTTTACTCCTCTTTCAACTCCCAGACTAATCCACAAGTCTCAAGCAGTTATCATGTCGGAGGCCATAACAACTGAATTACTCATGGCAATTGCAGCAGGACAAGGGTCTATTTCTGAGAGGTAACTTTCCTCTTCCTGTAAACGGGCGCTTTGCATTTTTACCCAGAAACTGAGGGGCCCTTGCTTCCGCTGTGAGCCTCAGTTCATCCATCAAACACACACACACACACACACACACACACACACACACACAAATAATGTGTACGTTCATGTATCTGCATTAAGAATTTTCCTCCTCCCTCTATCTCATTAGTACACTAATTTATAAACACACACACACACACACACACACACACACACGTTCCCTCGCTCTCAGTGTGGCTGCTGCAGCTGCATGCCTGCCTGTGTTTATTTCTGGAAGCTCACAACATGGCCGACATGTGCTTTGTTATTGTTAGTACAACATCATCCCTCTTGGCCTATGAGGGCCGTTTATCTGCCCCCATCCCAGCCGATACAACACAGCAGCCTTAAAGAAACACTAGCTAAAAGCTATGTTTGATTAAAAAGAACAAACACAAAATCATAACAAGACACAGAACTGTTTCTTTTTTGTAAAGCGTGTTATCACCACCCTCCCCTCCCTGCACTCACCATTTGATGATGATGATGGCCATATGGAATATTTGTTTCTTGAAAAAAGGCACTGAGGGCAGTCTAAAACAAAACACAGAAAAAGATTAAGCGTGTCTTTGTGCCATTAGCAAAAGGCATCAAATGCGACTAAGCGCATTTCTGTGTTGACAACAATGAACGGAGAAATTTGCTGGCTAAATCTATACTGAATGTAAACCATAGTTCAGTGGGCTAGTCGATACAACACGGCGGTTGTCTTTATTGCGTAATAACAGCCGCTAGCCTCGCCTGTCCGCCGCTTGTCATGTGTCGGATTACAGTATTTAATTTAGAGTAAAGTCTAATTGGATATGCTAGCTGCATGACTGTGTGTCCCCTACTGATTTAGTCTGGCCAAAGCACGTTTACTTTAAATACAACAAATGAAAAATAAAGTTCTGAATTAAAAAAAAACAAGCTAACATTGTTTTTATGTGTGCTATATTGTGTTGAATTACAAAAGGTGAACAAAAGTGGCGAGAGTGTCAACGTCCGGTCAAAGCTAACGGTCGCTCGGACGTAAACATAGCAACATCCTGACAAAGCTAACGCTGGAACATTAGCGGTTTACGCCTGTTGTTGTTGTTGTTGTTTTTATTTTCGATTACCTCGAACTGCCAATGTGCCGCTTGCAGAAGCTGCTTCGCCTGATCTGCCGCACAACCCGCCGTCAGGACGAACTGGTTAATCATGACTTGATGTTTGAGTTCATCCATTTTCGACGAAGCCCGTTGTCCTACTCGCGGCGGCTGGCTCTCTAGCAGACTTTCGACCGTGTGTCCTCTCTTTTCTTCCCTCGAGTTGTATCCGCTCCTCTGCCTCAGCCGTCCACCATTACAGCCGGTTGAGCAAACACAAATATTTACTGTAGGAGCGGTAGAGGCAGGAGCGCTGCGTGATTGACAGGGGGCGCAGTCAATCAGGAGAGAGCGGCGCCGGTGGGATTTGTATGCCGATGGCGGAGGGTCTCGAGTCTCGCGAGTCTTTGGTCGTTTTGTGGGGATAAATCTCAACATTTAAACAAGCGCTTGTTGAAAATGGCACGTTTCGACGAGTGTTTTTAACATGGCGGTGCACCCTCGGTGTTGAATTCGCCGCAAGGCGGTCAGATCCCCGCTCGAGGACTCCCGGACACGGTTTGTTTTGGACTACAACTCCCGTGGGCACGCGGTTTGTTTGTAAAGCTCGAGGAGGCCGACTTTTTGTGAATGACGGCCGCTCTCGTCCAATTCCCAGACGCGCTGTGTCACTATCTTGCCAAATATGGTAAACAAATCCACCGTCGCCAATTACAAGGCTCCGAGTTAAGTTAGGGACAGCGCCGACAGACGTGTGCGCGCGTGCCCGTGCTCATACAACCATTTGCGCGTGTCCCATCAGCGCCTCTGTTTATCCGCACACATCATTGCGGTCCGCAGTGGTACTGCAGCCTTCCTCATCCCCGTCTCTCCTTTGTTGTAGTGACACCGTGAGCGTGTCTGCTGTCATGTGTGTGTTGCATTGCAGCTGGTTCACTGCCGCATGTTGACACAGGGCATAAAGGATATAAAGCTTCTTATACCTTTCAACTCCCAGACTAATCCACACTAACACTCCTTCTATCCTGTGACTTTACTGTGTAACCTATACATTTCAACATTCATTAACATAAAAAGAAATATAAGTATACTGAGATCACAATTCTGACAACAATCTTGATTTATTATACTTAAATATACCCTGTTATCATCAAAATTTGAAATTGATTCGATACTCTTCCATTTACAAATACTCAAGTGGCTCAGAACAAAAAAAGAAATATCTAACTTTGGCTGTGTGTAAATACGCCCGAAGCATTGTGGGTAACTGTAAACTGTAAACATACATTTTGTCATTGAAGCAGTATTTGCTGTTTGAGCAGACGAGGGGAACCAGAGACACCTGCTGGTGAAAAGAGGAACCTGAATAAAAAACATTTTCTGTAACACAGGGTGAGTTTGAGGTCAGTGACGCCTTTGGTAATAAAATAACATTTTTATGATTTAGAAACGTGGAGGTTTCACAATACATGTTTATATTCTTATGTGACCTTTGATACTTTACTTAGCAAAGCAGTTGTTTACTTTCATTACTGTACAGCCTCATTGGCTTAAAAGTCTGCCATTAAATCTTACCAAAGTTTGATTAAATCTAATAAAAAAAGAAACATTGTTACGCACAAAGATTGGATTTTGGTTATAACTTCTATCTATAACTATCTATAATATCTATCTATAATAAAAAGGAATAATGAAATTTACCTAAATGTAAAACTATTCCTTTAATTTAAATGTAAGCGTCACAGTTTTGTAGCAGACATAAATTCCCTGAACTTTCTGAATAAAAACCCTTGTAAAGGTTAGCGGTGCTATTAACAAGAAATAGATACTGCTGTGTGTCCTCTGTACCCTCTTTCAGCCCATTAGACGCCCTGTAGCTATACTGTATATGTGTTCAGTGCCTGTTAGAGGACAGCAAGAAGCCAGGCAACAATAAGAACAGCTGTTTAAACATTTACCATCTCACCAGCAAACCCATTGTTCAAGAACCTGAACAAACCCAGAGACATTTTACAAAACCAAGCCTCCTTGACGGGCTGCAACAGCTGGCCTGATGTATTCTGGTTACCCATGTGCTGCAGCATGCGGCTTTCTCCAGAGTGTTTCTGCGTGCCACGTTTGACTTACACCACATGTTGATGTGTATCCCACATACATGTATACATCAGTGAAAGTCATAAATACACTTTCTGAATTGGATTCCTGGGAAAATGACACTTTTGGTGATTTTATTTTATTTTTTTAAAGGGAAGGATGCTTTTTCAGGGGCAAGGGTTAACTGGCCAGGCCTGTTGTGAAAGGTTGTAGCATGAGGTTACAAAACATGTGGTTTCACAGTGATTGCAGTGACAACATATCAGGAACATATCAGTTTGTCCAAGAAACATTTTCTTGGTGTTTCTTGGCATGTGTGAACTCAGAGCCACCATACTGCCTGTTGCACCACAAGAAAACAGCTTTATTGATGTTTAAGTCCTGTGCTGTAACAGCAGTGCTGTATTACTCCACTGTGTGGCAGTGTTTCCCCATGAGTCCACATAACACAGAGTCACTATAATGTTGCTGTAATACATCTATAAGTTACTGTGTGAAGATCACTATAACTTCCTGATTATATGTTATGTATTTAATTATTCACGGTGTGTGTTTGTGTGTATGTTGTTTACAGTCATAATAATATCAGTTACTTTACACACAGCATTATGGGCACGATAAGACCTGTGATAAGTTTTCTATCATCATACTTTATGTTTAGAAATAAACCATTAGTGGAGCCATGCACAACGTGATGGAGGGGACCTGTCATTCAAATATTCAATTAGCGTTTGCCTTTTTTTTCCACTTTACAAAACCGTAACAATAACGGCTGAAGTGGACTGTTTCTTCTTGCAGGTGCAAAAGTGCGCTACAAGCGGGACCTGTGGCGCGTCTTTTTCTGCGCCACTGGAGGAGGGAGGAGGAGAGGGGGGAGGAGGGGGGAGGGCAGAGTTCACGTTTCAGACCGGGACAGAGATAAAAAGCAGAGGGACAAAAGGCCGGTTGGTCCTATTGGCGCGTACGTGCTGCATTTAACATTCAATTAGGCGCTCCCCTGTACGGAGAGCCAGGTTGAGACAGAGAGAGACATAGAGAGAGAGAGAGAGAGAGAGAGAGACTGAAGGTGGAATCGTGGAGAGGCAGAGATAAGCAGCCAATCAGACAATCAGACCCCCCCCCCCCCCCCCGCGGTTAAAAGGGATGGTGGGCAGTCTCTCGGGCTTTACGTTTAAAGGGATGGTGGGCAGTCTCTCGGGCTTTACAACCTCCACATCTTCTCATGTACTCACCTCCCACTCAGGCGCACAGGACTCGGATCGTTAACATGGATCTGTCCTGGATCTGAGTCGCGTTTTGCTCCTCTCGCCTCTGCAGACGAGCTGCCGCCGGATGCTCCTCGCCCTCCTCCTGCCGCACTTGTTGCGCAGAGACTGGATGCGCCGCTGAGTCCTTGGAGAGGAGAGGAGAGGAGAGACTGCAACAGGTGCACACCGAGCATCTCCTGCCAACAGGTTGCACTGGAGGTAGGGAAACTACCATTTGGGCAATTTTGTGGCGCAACCATAGCGCGTGCTCTGGATATTTTGCCCAATCAGCCTGCTCCTCATTTAGTTAACTGCAGTTTTTTTTCTTCCTCTGGACTTTAAGACATAAGAAGACAAAGTTTAAATGCTGGTCTGAAGACCCTCTGGTCGCCTCCATCCATCATTACGCGCACGCGGCTGCAGGATGCCGGTCCTGACGAGCCCCGATATCGCCAACAAGTTGAAGGAGAAATGGCTGGTGGTCTACCCGGAGGATCAGGTCACCGGGTCCGACTCGGCCCCCCTCGACGACAGCCTCACCAGTCTCCACTGGCTCCAGAATTTCTCCATCGTCAGCGCGGACCCGGAGCCACCCAGTGGCGCGGGCCCGGGCCCGGGTCCGGGCTGTCCGTCCTCTCAGCAGCACCTCTTCCTCAAGAGGCTCGGGTTCCCCAGAGGAGGAGCCGACTCTCCGTCCAGTCCTCCGGCCGGGGACACCGCCGCCACCGGGATGCCTCTGTACCTCGGGAGTCCCGTGACTTCCGGCAGTGACTCCACCGCGGCACCGCGGTTCGCCAGTTGCGCACACCCCTCATCCGGATACCCGCAGATCCCCATCCAGGCCAGCCCCCCGGCCGAGGTCGACTACAAAACCAACCCCAAAGTCAAACCCCCGTATTCCTACGCTTCTCTCATCTGCATGGCCATGCAGGCCAGCAAGCAGCCCAAAGTGACCCTGTCCACCATCTACAACTGGATCACGGAGAACTTCTGCTACTACAGACACGCGGAGCCCAGCTGGCAGGTAACCGAGACCCCGTGTCTATTATTGATGAGTCAGATAAATGGCCAGGTGAGGGAGGGAAGGGTGAGCAGTTGACTCCAGTGTCAGCATCATCAGACACCGGGTCTTCAGACAAGGCCTTTTCCCAGACTGAGACAACAAGTGTCAGCAGATGCAGATCTGACAAAACCAGTCGTTCTTCCTGGAGAGAGACACCACAGGGTCTCATTTCTGCCTCTGATGATTTCCATGATAATTGTCTTTCAGTGTAGAGTCTGAAATAGCCATCTTCTAAGAGAGAGAGAGAGAGAGAGAGAGAGAGAGAGAGAGAGAGAGCGAGAGAGAGGGAGCTCATATGGGTTTTTGTCTGAGGGGAATGGTGATGAAGTGGAGAGAGCACTTGTGTGTGTGTGTGTGTGTGTGTGTGTATGTGTGTGTGTGTGCGTGTGTGTGTTAATGAGGGCTCCTGAGAGAGATGGCAGCTAAGCACAGCTGATCATGTTTGAAATGCACAGAGCTGCCTGTTACTAGAAAGCCTAATTAGGTACATTTGCTTTCCTATACAAACAACAATACACCCCCCCCACCCCTCGTCTCCCTTGCAAACGCAGAGTGGCATCTTCAGGACATAAACATACGTTTCCTTTTTCTTGTCTCTACCACAGAACTCGATTCGTCACAATTTGTCCCTCAACAAGTGTTTTAAGAAGGTCCCCCGACAGAAGGACGAGCCGGGAAAAGGGGGCTTCTGGCAGATCGATCCTCAGTACGCTGACATGTTTGTCAACGGCATCTTCAAACGGAGGAGGATGTCTGCTAACCAGTACAACAACAACAGCAACAGCAGCAGCGGTGGCGGCGGCGGCGGCACTCAAAGGCAGACCAAACTGGTTCAGGGTTATCACAGCACCCAAAATGGCTGCCCTTACCAGGCGGTTGGCGGCAAACGGAAGCACCTGCCATCGAAGAACAGCAACAAGGTCATGAGGGTGACCGAGTCCCCACTGTTAGCGACAGAAGCCCACAAAGCAGACATCCTGAAGGGGGACTTTGACCTGGCGTCTGTGTTCGATGACGTCCTCAGCGGGGACTGCAGCACTTTTGAGGATCTGGATATCAACACGGCGCTCAGCTCCCTGGGCTGCGAGTTGGAGGTCTCCATGCAGGGGAGGCAGCACTCGACAGGCCTGGGGAGGTGGTGCGGGGGAGGGGACCTCCTGGGCCAGAGCCAGCACCTGAGCCATCATCAGTCCTATGGTTACATGGACTTGAGCACCGCGTCATTGGAGTGCAACCTGGGAGAGCTCCACGTGCAGCAGCAGCAGCAGCATCCGCAGCAGCTGGACCAGGATCATCTGCTCCAGAGCCACCAGCACCTGCAGCAGTTTGACGAGCCCTCCACATTGTTCCCAGAGCGGCTGGAGGAGGCCATTCTGCAGCCCTGGGAGGAAATCAAAGAGGAGGCGCAAGCCATCCCTCTCACTTTGGATCAAGGCTTTGGCCTTTGCGAGGGATTCTTCACAGAGATGCAGCCGTGGGAGCGAGTGGAGGCCTATCTGTGACCTTTGACCCCGAGCGTAATTGACTCTTGAATTGACAACACCTCATGACAAACATTATTTAACCCGTGAAAGGATACAGAGCTACAGCACAGTTCCTTCTGCATATCTTCCAGTCATTCTGCAATACACTGCATCTGTAATAAAAAAAAGATCTTTTTAGTTAAGATACAAACATAACTGGAGGTTGAACTGTGACAATGCTCTTTATAAAAGACTCTGATCTGACTATGAAGTAGTGATTATTTACTGGCCCAGACTCCTATGCTTCCTGTCAGATGATTAACACGAGGCGATGTGTAGGTTGATACAGAGCTGGCATATCAGACACAATGAAATGACAGCACTGCAGAGTAACTGTGATTAAACCAAATGAAATCCTCATGCAGACTGTGATGGGATGGATATCAGCTTCCTCTCCACTAACGAGAAGGACAATAACGAGAAGCTGGACCACGTGCACAAATCAGGAAACGCTTTCACCTGGACATACGGAAGCTCAGACATGATGCAGCTGGTTATATATATATATATGTAT